>MJUU01070593.1:2357-15100 GCA_002080025.1 Modiolus philippinarum
AATATTTTAACGGTTATCAAAAATGCTGTATAACCACCATTTTAATGGTTATAGAGAATTGTTTTTATCATGTTTATACCTTATCCAAGAAGACAGCCAGTTTGCAACATTTTTGAACCAAAAACATATAGCCTGCTGAATACTGGCCTAGGTCTGGGCTCATAAAAGCCTTTTGTTTGTTAAAATGTTCAACGAGTTCCTGTTATCATTGGAACTGCTACTGTAACAATTTTCAATTTGAATAATCTCGAAATATTTAAGAGAAAATAAATTGTACATGTGCACTTTTTCGCGTTCTTTTTTTCTCTGGTCGTTATAAATATAACTTTATCAAGGACCAAACCGATTCCAATAATAAATAAACTGCATGCATACTGGACGTGTAGATATTGTGCTTGATATTTCTGCAGAAAATTGGTATTCCGACGAGAACCACTAAATGCTTGTGTTTTTAATTCTTTAAACAAAACGTTTTAAATTAAAGACACTATAGAGAAGGAAAGTGGGCTCATGTTTAGATCTGTTTTTCGAAATCGACAAGTATGGACGACTTAAATCTATAATTTATAACAAACGTTACGATTTCTAATTTCCCATCCGTAATTTCTCATGCCTTAATAATATTATCCCCCCTGTCCCTGCTTGTGGCATCCCAGCTGATACGTTATGCTACACCACATTCGGATAGGAAGAATTCGCAAACTGATGTTCATCGCCTACAAGAAAATAACCCATCCAGGTATCTGAAGATTTTTGTGGTCAACGTCACCCATCGGGAGTAGGTGGGCCTGTGTGATATATTATGCAACTGATATGTTTATATAAAGTAAGTTAGAACTGAACCGTCAGTCTAAATATAACGAGCACCGCACAGAAAAGTAAAATGAAGACTCAGACACACATATAAAAATGAACAACACAGACCCAATAAAAAACGGATGAGATCATGTGTTTCGGTAGAGTGAGCATCTCCTTCTTCTTAAAAAAACATCCGCCGTGTTAAACATATCAATTCGGATAGCAAAGCCAGGTCCGGCAGAGGAAAAACAAACATCAGTTGCAAAGAGAAAGATCTGTTGTCATCTGCATGGGAAACAGATATCCCATAGCGGTCCACAAGATCGTGATGTCGTTTAGATTTAATATTTAAGTCGTCTGATCTCAAATATCGGGCTTGACTTGTTACTGGCTACAAACATCATTCCTCACACGACTTGTGATGCATGAATAGTTGGAGTAGCATCCAGTCTCGTTCCTTATTTGAACATGACCATGTCATCTTAAGAGTTGTATATTAAGACGCTTCTTTGCAATCCATGAATTTTTACCCTTTATTAAGGGCGTAGACCTGGGGAAGCCTAAAAATTTTACACTCGTTTAATTTTTTAAATATTTTCAGTATTGAAACTACACATGTTCATGTCCATTTTAAGCAATTTTCAACAATTTTTAACGCCCCGTTTTATGTATAATGGTCATCAAATATACCCGTTTCCTCATATTATTTGTTCCGTTCAGGACTTGATTGGTGTGTATAAAATAGGCTCTTTTTAAATTTGTATTTGATTTAAAATTATTTCAAATGCAAAATTCTGTAATTTAGACATGTGTGAAAGTAGGCATGAATGATGATAGTAAATTTAACTAGTTTGAACTGAATTACATGGATGTTCTGAGCAGTACAGGCTGAAATTTTACTCTTTTTTGATCACTATTAAACACTTCTTGTAAAAAATTCTGTCTTTTAATTTTCACCAAAAACTGAGAATAGAAAGAAAACTAGTATATGTAAAATATATTAAAATTTTTGAAAATTCTAACGTCCTATTTTTTTTCTGGATTTAGAATAAAGTGGGTAGAAATCAATAAAATTGCTGAATCTGTGCTATAAATTATTTCCCTTGGAAGAAATCCTACTTTTACATATTTCCATTACCTTTTGACAGCATTACAAAAATGTACTGTAAAATGCACTCATTATAAATAACTCGATGTTGGGTATTTGTTTTCATAACCAAATGAATTTTCATTTGCTGTGTGGAATTTTTTTTTACAATTTTAAAATTTTGATCATACCTGTTGTAATGGTTCTATTTGTTTGTGTAAGTATTATAAAAGTGAAAAACAGAGTTATCTCCTCCTACCCAGGTCTACCCCCCCCCCTTTAAGAAGTTGTTTGATTAGTTCTATACAAATAAAAGCATGCATACAACATTTTTAAAGGTTAAATCAAGATTTTACTTACAACACATTAAACCAAGGGCTCGCATTTTCATGGCTTGCTATGTATCATCCTTATATCGTGTTTATTTCAAGTCAATGTACTGTGATTGTCATCTTCGCTAGCCAAGGGTTACGATCCGCTTCTCTCCTCTTCATCTTCGCTAGCCAAGGTTACGATCCGCTCCTCTCCTCTTCACCCTTGGCGGATTGAGCCACAATTCGTGAAACATCGGTTTCAAATTATCTCCCTTTGAAGTAAGAGTTTCAGTATGATTTATTGTAATAATTAAAGATTATTTATTGTATCTAATAATTCAACAATTCACAATATATTCAGCTTCAAGGAAATAACCCTTCAAAAGTAAAGAAAGATTGTAAAATCGTTGGAATTTTGCAAAATAGAAAAATCACCAAACACCATATTTTAAGTTTTATTGTTACGATATATATTTAAAATCTGAATATTAGTCAATTGATTGGCTGCAGCAAAGGTTGACTGCAACCAATCGAAAACGTGGATTTGAGACGACAGAAATCCAGCTTGATCTGCCAAGGGTGAAGATGAGAGGAACGAATTGTAACCCTTGGCTAGCGAAGATGTGTGATTGTCTGAAGGGACCAAAATGACAACGCGAGAATAACATCATATAGATAAAACCTGTAACATTAAAATCCTGTACTTTTATATCACAAGTGTAAAGTCAGTGAGAACCAGGCAGTCAGTCCAAAAAGATAGTCTCACCGGAAACACAACGAAACAATGACATCACATAAGTACCAAAAAGAAAAGAAAAAGATACACACATACAGATGAACAACATGGACCCAATTCAAAACCAAGTGTTAAATCAGTTACATCGGTAGAGTAAACATCTCCTGCTTCTTATAAGACACCCGCCGTGTTGAATATGTCAAATCCGATGGTCAAGTCATATCCAATATATGGAAACAAGAATATTAACCTTTTTTGAAAACGGTCCACAAGACTCATGATGTCGACCGTAAAACATCTGTAGTGGTTACTTCAAGTTTTGGGCGATTCCCGTGTTACAGTAAACAATTTCTGTGTAACAGGGATCTACCAAGGTAGTCGCTGTATCGACCACAGGATCTGGAATAAAAAAGGATGTCTCATATTAACATGAAATCTAATAAAAATGTAGTCTCTTACCATGTGAAGAATCTCGTATTATGGTAAATACTGAAAAACCTTTTCTGTATGTATAAAGAGCAATAACCCTTAACATCATATACGAATATAAAAGAAAACAATGGTATTCAGTGAAACTTATACTTAAAAACCGTTCCTATCGTTGTTTACGTTTGTCTTTTGTCTTATTTGTGTTTTTTTTTCTATGTAGTTCCAAAGCATATTGAGGCATGTAAGTATAATTTTCAGCCATTGTAGGTGTTTCCTGTTGCCTCTTAATTTCATTTACTTTGTGAATAATAATATTATGATAACAATAAAAAAAACAACATAAGATGAATGTTTTCGATATCAAAAAGACATTTGCTATATTTATGAAGCTTCAAATTATTTACCAGATGAGCCAAAGCCTCGTCCCAGGATACGGAAAATATCAGCTATGATTTATATCCGATAAAACATCAGTTTGCGCTATATATTTAATGGCTCCGTGAGAGGAATTTTGATACCAAAATTTCATTTAGCCATGTGAGTTTCTACATAATAATTACTTAAAGAAATTACTCACCGTGAAAAATAGAAAAAATGGGAAACGGGGAATGTGTGAAAGAGACAACGACCCAAAGGGGAGTAATTCCTTCACTGAATTGAGCAGTATCTCTGAAGCTATCAATTACTCCGTATAAATTATACAACGCAGAATACGATATGTTCCCTTAAGTTGTCAGCTTCCTAATAAATTATTAAGTAGTGCATAAAAAAAAATCCCGGTGTTATATTGCAATTTTGTCCCCCATGCCAGTTTTTCTTCGGGGGAAAACTGAATCGATCTAATTTTTTCCCCTAGGAAATTTAGGATCGGAGCCGTTTTTCCCCCCGGAAAAACTGGAATATGTGTACATATTGCCGTTTTCCCCCATGCCAGAATTTCCCCCTTCATTTGAATTTAAATGATCATGTCCATGCTTCATAAAAAAATTCGTACATGTCTTTGTAAAATGTTTCGTTGCATGAATTGTAAAAAAAAAAATTTAAGGACTAACTCTGCCTTTTATGTATTCTGTGATTGCTGAACATCAACTATAATTTGCGGATCCAGAGGAATATCCGTGGGTCTGTCCCACTTTTTAGCTCGCCTGGCTTTTGCCACCACTTGGTGGTCGGTCGTCCGTCCGTCGTTAGCTCACTTTCAAAAATCATCAAACCGCTTGGCCAAATGGAACAAAACTTCAACTGAATAATTACTAGAGTAGTTAGTTTCAAATTTGTCATTTCTTTGTCTCAGGTCAAATAACATCTGTCGTTGCTAAAAAAAGAACAGACACTAGATGGAATCTTTAATTTAAAGACGTATTCAAATGTTATGCAAATATATGCAAAGTTTAAAATTTGCATATCATTTACAAATTTTTACATACATTTATCTTTGCTTTCCATGGAGTAGATGTAAAAATTTGCCGCGCTTTCCAGACTACAGGGCAATTTCGAGAGACCGTGGTTTACAAAGTAAATATAGGTCTATTTGAAACATATGTAAACTTTTGTATTTGTAAATGTTTATGATAACCGTAAAGTTTGCACAAACGTAAGAATTTATTAACCAGTATAAAGAATAAACTTTGTCATATATTTATGTATCGGTGCAAATATATATATACAGAAACGTGAATCTTGGATAGGGTTAACAAATAATTTACTGACAAAACATTTGGAATATGTAGTAAAGGTTATTTCCTAAGCCAAGAAAACATATGGAAATGAAATTATTTATTTAGGGTCAGAAATATTAGGAGACATCATTACATTTACATAGGGTAGCAAATATATGTGGAAATGAATTAATTTACACAGGAGAAGAAATGTATGATTAGATTAATAACTTTACTGATGATAGGAAATATATTTGGAAATTGATAAATTTACTCAGGGTAGGAAATATTTGCGGAAATTGATAAATTTACTGAGGGTAGGAAATATATGTAGAAATCGATAAATTTACTCAGGGTAGGAAATATATATGGAAATTGATAACTTTACTGAGGGTAGGAAATATATGTGGAAATAGATAATTACTTAGGATAAGAAATATAGAAAATATGGAAATGGATATTTTCTTTATATGGTATAGAAATATAGATGAAAACAGTTTATCCAGTCTATGAAAGATGGTCAGCATTTTATTTTCTCTCCGACCTCAACAAATATTTAGAAAAATTGTCAAATGTATTTATAACCTTTGTAGTTATAAATGCTTATGTTTTCTTTGTTTTATTTCAATAAACCAAATAACGTTGACGCTGAAGTGCGAGAATTCCAAATAGTTGATATAACTTCCATCAAAAATAAAATATGATGCGAATATTTTCATTACAATGATGCGCAACTAATTTTAAATCGAACAGTAATCTAAATATCTCCAGTGAATTTTAGATTTCAAGTCATTATATACGAAGTGAAGTCCGAAATTTTTTGTGTTGGTAATTTCACATTTATTGTTCGTCAAAGAAAAAATTCAGTAGTCCACTTGTGCATTGACATCCTTCTCTGTCCACAGTCTTGAACGATATGCTTTATGAACTCCACTTGATATTTTACATAATAAATATTTATTTATACCATGTGACAAAATTTACACCTAATAAGGCTGTAAAGATTGAAACCAGATTGTACCGTCTGATGTACTGTTCATAACACAGAATGGTGCACGTAATTAAACAATGACATGTTTTTCTGTGTTTTAAGCTAATTTATCTAAAAAAATATATTATATTGTTTATATTATAACAACTGGAATTAACAAAACTTAGAACGTTCTATGAAACAATCAATTGATATACAAAGCATAAGTAGGGAATTCAAAAAATTAATAAAAATTGTGATAAACTAGCTGCAAAGCATTTTGATTTGGGAATATCAATTATTTATATTTTCTTATATTGTATTCTTGTTAAAAAGTAATCTTAAAAAATGCTTATAAATAAAATTTGGAAAACAAAAAAAACCACTCAATCAGTGTTTTACTGAAGATGCAAACTCAACATATTGAAAATGGGCATTAAGAAAAAAATCAAATACGGAGAACTGATCATAAATTCGTAAAGGCAAAGACATAAAGATATACATATATTTCCTGCTGAAGTTATATATCCAGGGAAATCCAGCAATTTGATATGAGACTATCCCCGTGGTAGCAAAATCCCAATTTTAAATGAACAAATAAAGGAATATGGAGTAAATGTAAATGGGACAAAATCCCTATAAATGGTAAAAGTAAGCAAATTGAACAACGCTTTCATTGTTGTTCTTCATCACCTCAAAAACACTCCTTAGTTTCATAAATTAATGTAAATATAAGAAATATATCGGCTTTGTTTTATTTTATTGGTCAAACTCTAATCCTATAGTATAAGCCTTCGTAGGCTCATATCGTTTACATTCAACGTTTTCATCGGACTAAATGCATTTTTTCTGATTGCTGAACAGCAGTCAGAAAAAATGCATTTAGTCCGACGTAAACGATATGAACTTACGAAGGCTTATATTATAGGACTAGTCCTTTCTCCTACTTTTCCACTGGGTCGATAATGCCAACCTTAATTGGAGTGGCTTCTTTTGCGAAATTTAAGTATGACTTAGCACACAATGGACAAGCAACAGACATGAAATAAACAGCCAGGATCGCCAGAGTTTCTACTTTTTTTATTACAAGTGGTTGGTTGAGATCTATCAAGTTTATCCTTTTGGTAGAAATTCCGACTGAATGAACAAAGTATAACAACTGCAGTAAATCCGAGTTCCTTGTAGGGCCATTCTGACAACTTGAATCTCTTCAGTGCAGATGAAAATCAAGCAACTGGAGCAACAAAACTTAAAAACATATGAACATGATCGAAGAGCCGAAGGAGAACATATAACTTACATATGAACATGTCTGAAGAGCAGATAGTGAACTTACATATGAACATGATGGAACAGCCGATAGAGAACAAATAACTTATATGAGCATGATGGATGAATTAATAAAATTGATCCTCAAAGTCTGAACCGCTCAGTCTTGGCACTGGTTCATCTTTGCTGATTCTTAAGTATAACTATTTAAACTGTATTATCTATATTTTAAGTTGTAGTCGAGATCATGAAATCTAAAGTATTAACACACCTAAATGAAATCCCATAAATAATTGGATCACTTTAAGTATAATTTGGGTTGCATTAGTGAGCCTATATGTATGATGATGCATCTTTTGTTTCGGGTAATAACACGGGCTCCACAGATCACTGAGAGCCCGGAGCCAAGTAGGTGGAGTCCACAGCCCTGTCAATGGAGCCCAGAGCCCTAGTGTTGGAGCCCGGAGCCCTTGTGTTGGAGCGCGTTGCCCTAAATTTGGATCCCAGAGCCTTTACGTTGAAAAGGGGAGTCCCAAGTTTAAAAAGTGCTGGAGCTCAGAACCCAGAGCCCGTGTTAATTCCAAATATTGTTCGTATTCAGCTATCAAAACAGAGGTTTTGTACCCCTAATTGTAATCAAAATCACAGTTACTTAGACTTGTAATCGTGATACCAAATGCAGGGACATTTGTACCAATCCCGTAGATGAAATCATAAAATTATTAGATGTGTCTGTTAATGTAACCGGTGGCTTAGAAATACTGGGGCTATCGCGCTCGTTCTGGACTTCAAGATTTTTTAAATCGAACTTTAACTTAACTTCGCTAAACTGAATAGTCAAGAATACAATAGCTATCCGAATGATAGCTTGCACGAATTATTTTTTAAATGTACATGTCGGTTTAAAATAAAAGTGATTTTACCTATTATCTAAGAAAATAATGTTTTCTTTAAAAAGTTTTGAACAAAATATCAATAATATGTTTCATGATGTAGATACATGGTGATGGCGATTATGCAATGGTCAGCCGTTGTTGACAATTCAGTGATAGTTCTCATACCTCAACATGATCTTCTTTACATCTCCGTTTATACAATACCATAACATGCGACTGCACGACAACAGTGTACACAGTATTCATAGCTGTGCGCCAGAAAATCCTTGTTTACGAGTTTTCTGTGGGCTTTATGCGGATATACAGAAAAATACCACAAGGGTTTTCAAAGCGGCATGTTTTATGGCTTGATTAGTTATTCATAGACTACCAAAACATTTATAATTTTGCAAATACGCTTTACACATCCTAAAAGTTTTGATGAAATCTGTCACTCGAAACCGTGTATTTTTCTAACGCAAAGTAATTTACTTGGTTGACAAAGAAAAACAACTCGCGAATACGTCCTTTTTTTCTGAATGAAAACGATACATTTTGTCACTGATTCTTTATCGCACATTTCTTCATCACTCTGTTAATTTTCGACTTTTAATTCACATTATTTTCGCCAAAATATTGAGATATGCATTTCACGATTTCGGAGTAGACCAGTTGACTCTGGGGGTCTTCTTACCGATGGACTGTGGAAATTATTTACGAGTGTTTTGATATTATCATGGCAATAAAATTGCTATATCGAGCATTTTAAAAAAGAATATAATATCAAATCGCTGTTTGAGTGCAAATTTTTATCGGCCTTCATAATGACGTAACCGTTACAGCGGTTATTTATTATTATTGTGTCGCCTGCGTCACTCACGCAGTGGCGACATATGTATATGTTATCGGGCTCTTGACAGCTATGTATCGTAAAATATCAACCCGTGAGCCAGAATATGAAGCACAGGGGCGAGTGAGCGTAGCGAACGAGCCCCAAGCTTCATATTCTGGCGAGCGGGGTGATATTTTACAATACATCAGTTGTCAAAAGCCCGATAACTTGTTTATCATCCTTTATTTTGTATTTTAGATTTGTAATTATTGAACTAGGGTTTCAAATTCTCCCAAAGTTGCGCGGGAATTTCGGCAAACATGTTATTCTCGCCTTTTCAACAATTTTAAGCTTAAAAACATGTTTTATATTTTTTTTATCATTTTATTGGCAAAGGTTTTGCAACTGGATGAATATTTTGACTGTAAATAATAACGATTTTGAATTTTGCAGGAACCTTTGGTTGTTACGCTATTCTATCGTTCCTTGGAGCTTTTATGACGTCATAATGTGAAAACGTCAAAGCTCTGCAGGATATATCAACGACCTAGTTTCTACAATTTTTCTGACGTCTAGTTTATGCATTTTTGTAATCATAATTCTATTTTGAATACCTAATCGGAAAGAGCAAATGCAATTGGTGTTTATTTTTAGCCATTTTATTTCATTTGAAACCTTGAAAAAAAAATTGCCTTCGAAACTTTGGGAGAATCGCTTGATATATCCAGGTCAACTCCGGATATATCCGATTCAACCAGATATAGCTTTTGCGGAAAGGCTCTGCAGGCTGATATAACCATGGGGAAGGATGATAAAGGATCACTATCCGTCGTCTTGCGTCGTCGTCAGCGTCGTTGTCCGCGTCGGCGTCACAAAATCTCTGTCGCATTTTTCTCCGAACCGTCTGGAATTTGGCATGAAGTATCAGTATGGGGACATATACCGTGTAACAGAGTTTGGAATCTCTCGCATGCCCACTTCCAGTTTGACGGAACTTTCTTGTGTTATTACACAGGCGACACATGTCTTCCGTGGAAGACTTACTACTAATTTTGATAAATGTGAAAAAAAAAAACTAAAATAAAATAATTGTGAGCACAGCTCACAAAAACATACCCCACTCCCCATATTTGATTCCAGTTGTGAAAAAATCACCAAAAAAAATCAAGTCAAATCAAATTTTCAAATAGCTGGTGCACAATGGCAATATGTATTGAACTTTCTGTGAAAGGTAAATTTTCGTGTCAGACAAGTCTGACTATTGGACTTGTGAATACACTCGGGGACCTCTGGTCCACCAGCAGTGACATCGGTCCAATGGTTTAAAAATATAAAAATACCAAAGTTGCATCATGAACAGTAAAATTTGGATATGCTGTACACGTGTTTCAAGGAGTAACCTCTCATCAGCAGCATTAGAATCAAATAATATGGAAAGTAATAATAAAAAAATAGTTAGAAAAGAAGTACTCAATACCACAAATACCGAAATAGGAAGCCAAATCCAGAGTTAAGGACAATTACCGAGTGTCATACACGGAATAAAATAGACATTTAAATGATCCAATGTTGAAGGGTGTCATTTTCAAGTTTGTTAATAGACATTGATGATCGAAAGCTAAACTAAGTTCTCTTCTGGTCGCTATTTTGGATGGGATGAAGACCTTTTGCCAACTTTTTTGAAGATAACCATCTAAGGACCACTGTACCAAAGTTTGGTTCCAAATGGATTTGCAGCTTCAGAGAAGATGTTTGAATACTAGGTTTTCACATAGGGCTAAAAACAAAGTTCTTGCTTGCAGTCATCTTGGAAGAGATGCTGATGCTGCCGGGCGCGTCCCCAGATTGTGTATAGTCTATGCGGGGTAGTCGGGTCACAATACGGTAAACCTGACCGCGAACCAATGTAGCCAAACTGTATGGAGAAACGCCACGCTCCATGCAGTATAAAGAACTCTCCTATATTTTTCTTAAGAGAGCAGACTGTAGTCGTATAGAGGGCAAAATTTCCTGTCCCTACCCATTTCTCCTCTTTGCCAGTGGCAATCAAAACTTGTTGCCCCAGTTGTCCCTTCATCCTTTATTTCTTTCTTCTTTATCCTTTTTTTATTTGATTAACTAGTTCTCGTCCTGGTATAGCTGAAATGTTGCTCACTGGACGTTAAACTCTAACTAATTAATCAATTAACAAATTTTTTTTGCGTCTACAGAAGAACAGATCTCTGAATGCTTGCCATTTGGTCTAATGTTAAACTTGGTTCGTCACTGCCAACCATCTTTGATGTGATGTGGACATGCCGCACATTTTTTTTCGTACAGGGACCAATTAAGTGATGCCAATAACACATGAACAAAGAAAGGGATACGGAGTAAATGTAGATGGGAGAAAATCCATATGAATACATGGAAAGATTCAGCAAATGGAAGAGCGCTTTCATTGTTGTACTTCACCTTGAAGTCACCATGAAACCTTCAACAAAGAGCAAGTAAGTTCAAGACAGCCCCTGGCACCGGTTTTAGCGGAATTCACTTGCTAAATATTGAACAACGCTACATCCATTATTCTATTTGTTATAGGTGCAGGGTCGTCAACAAGCACATCACATCAGGCAAAGTACTTTTACAACACTGTCACCCGATGATTAATAAGGGTACCAATAGACAATACAACATATAAACGATCACAGGGCACTCATCAAGTTGATTGTAAGAAAACTTGGCAAGTAAAATCGGGAGATGTGGTCAATATATATATACATAGAAACCTGTCTAATCCAACACCTGAGTATTCCAACATCCTGTCAAATCCGACGTAATTTATTGGTCCCAAAAATTTTTTTCAAATGTTTTTTAAACTTGAGTATTCCGACATCCTGTTTAATCCGACACATTTCTATAGTCCCACGATGTGTCGGATTTGAAAGGTTGCATACAGATGGCCAGTAAAATAATTTGATTTTTACCAATCAAGAAAGGCAAATGCTGGATTTTGATAGTGCATTAATGAGAAGTTCTGACGTGAACATGTATTGTATACATGTATAGCAATAGTAGTAACTGCTGTCTTTTTACATGGATAGAATATTTCACTAACATGACGTTTTTGATAAAAAAAAGTAAATTTTTTAAGGAATTTACCTGTGATTTTTGTTATTTGTATAAAAAAATCTCAATTGCTCGTAAATAAGTCCCACAGTGAACCTTTCAAAACTCGTAAAGCAAGCCTACAGTCAGTATTCATCCCACAGTGTAGTAAAATGCAGATCGCTATATATTAAAGCAAACAATGTGAATTAAACGACGAAAATGTACACAGTGAGGTAGAAATATGTGATAAAGAATCAGTGACAAAATGTATCGTTTTCATTCAGAAGTAAGGACGTATTCGTGAGTTGTTTTTGTTTGTCACACAAGAAAATTACTTTGCGTTAGAAAAATACACGGTTTCGAGTGACAGATTTCATCAAAACTTTTAGGATGTGTAAAGTAATCATTTGCTAACGTATTTGCAAAATTATAAATGTTTTGGTAGTCTATGAACAACTAATCAAGACATAAAACATGCCGCTTTGAAAGCACCTTGTGGTATTTTTCTGAATATCCGCATAAAGCCCACAGAAAACTCGTAAACAAGGAATTTCTGGCGCTCAGCTATGTATACTGTGGTGTATATATCTATACAGAAATGGCGTCCATTTGGTTTTCATTTTTAGTAACGAGCAGCAACATAAGTTTCAGAATACCTTTGTTTTAGTGTTATCTTATTACAGCTTTT
>MJUU01070594.1:0-30906 GCA_002080025.1 Modiolus philippinarum
TGGTCTTCAGACGCTTATAAAAGATATATCCGAGTTCCTGTTTTAAAATTGTAGGTTATTTTTCATGAAAGGTCAGGGAATATATATGGAAAACGCACAATATATATATATCTTTTTTGTTTTTCATTCTTCCATTATGCTTTAGGATGATACAAATGTAGGTTATGAACATTAAGTCATGTTAGTGGAGGTGAGGCACAACAATATATACATGTAACATTTGTCTACTCCATCCATGGTGACAAGAGCATCTGGATAGGAACAATTTTACCTACTTGATTATATACATATGATAATCTGTAACTATTGTAGTTAATGCATTTGCCATTTGCCAACTCCCATGGTGACAAGAGCATCTGGGAAGAACTTAATTACATGTAAATAACTACGATACTTTTTGTGTTATGAGCTGGATAGAACTGTTGTTTATTCTAATTTTTCATTTTTGTGCTATGTTATGTTCTATGTTGACAAGAGTATTTGGTGATAATTATTATATACATAATTATTGTGTTTTTTGGTCATTTTGATATACCTAATTTCCCATGGTGACATGAACATCTGGGAAATAACTTGGATATTTATGTATTTTTGTCATATCATTAAACATACATTTTGTTGTCTTCCATGGTGAGGGAAAAACTATTGTTTTTATATTGTTGGTAATTGTTTCATTTTTATGTCAGGTATTTATTCATGGGGACAAGATTACAACATTGCCAAGGGGAGACACTAGTGTAGTCGGTGAACTTCTTATTTTAATCATTTTTGTTGGCTTTACCCAATTTCCCTTGGTTACAAGAGCATCAGGTGAAAAATTTAGTTATATGGTTTTGTGCAAATCCTTGGTACATCTCCTGTCTTGTAGCTGTACATGTGTCTGAGACAACATTTTGGAAATCATTTAATACCTGCAATTGAAGGTATTACTGATTATATGTGTATATCCTAGGTTTCAATCTACATTCGCACTTGGGGCAAGGTGGGGTTATTGCCACAGGTAATGACCAGTGGCAATATGTGGCATTTTACCTTTCCCCACCTTTAATGTTACTATTGTTATATTAATGCTTTGGTTTAAACAGTATTGTTTAAATAGTTAGTCAATCATAACTGTCATTTAGTAATAAATAGTTAGTCATTCATGACTGTCATTTAGTAATAATTGACCATTTCAACTTCAAAAATCTTGAGTCTCATTTGCAAGCCCTCCATCGTACCATCAAACAGATTTTCCCCTTTTGTGCGAAACAGTAATACAGGCATAAATGCTATTTATTAATCTTAATAAATAATTTTATGATGTTTACTAGATTTGTGTGTAAAGAGAGACAACTCATGTGTATAGAAGAAAAATAACAGGGGGTGTTGACGGAATAGCTGTATTGACAGTTATCTAATTACAGACATAATTACTGGGAGTAAATCATAAGATCTCATTGATGAAGAAATCACCATCTTTGTTTACCAATTCAAGAAAACTATATTAGCGAAAAATCCCACCCTCCCTGTTATCCCTTTTGTTTCTCTTTTTCTTCATCTGTAGAGCAAATTCACAGTTTGAGTCAGTATTTTGTTGTTAGTCTGAATTATGTTGTACATGTTTGTTATATCTTTTAGGTACAACATTTTAGTATTTGTACCAGCAATTCACTTTGTTGTTATGTTATACTTGTATGTTACATTTTATTTTGAACAAAGTATTATTCAAATGTTGTTTTATTGGGTTGTATACTTTTGTAATGGAAAGGCATTTTACCTTTCCCCACCTTTGATGTTACTACTGTTATATTTATGCTTTGGTTTAAACAGTATTGCTTTAATAGTTAGTCATTCATAACTGTCATTTAGTAATAAATAGTTAGTCATTCATAACTGTCATTTAGTCATAAATGACCATTTCAACTTCAAAAATCTTGAGTCTCATTTGCAAGCCTTCCATCATACCATCAAACAGATTTGCCCCTTTTGTGCGAAACAGTAATACAGGCATAAATACTGTAAATTTAGATGTGGAAATCATCGACTACCGGTTGAGACGGGAATGAAAGGAAAAGATATATTTCGGAAATATATTGCAATAATGTAAATATAGAAAAATTTAACCAATTGTTTTCTACTGCAAATAATGTACAACTTCAAAACTTGTGTAAATTTATAAATTGCATAAATGAGAAATTTCTCCTCCTGGTTTATTAGAATGCTATTTTTCCACATATGTACCATGTTATTTTTGTATTTGTATTGTAATCTTCTCTGTAACTATGTCTAGTTTTATGGGAATAAAGAATTCAGTTCTGGTAGAACAGGAGTGTCATTAACACTACTATAAATACCAGAACCTGGATATGGTATAATGTCCCTGCTACACATATGTCGATCGACGACTACTAGAAAAACATTCGACTTTCTTCAAAGTATTTTGGTTTTAATTTGTGCAAGTGTATTAGGGAGATTAAATGCATAAAAACGACAAATATCAATAACAGAAGAAAATCAACGATCGTCCTCTGTACAACCATCTGCGGTGGGATATCTGGGGATTCTTAAAGAATAAGGTAAACTGATGCACGACCAATCCACACTGCGCAACAATGATTGGAAAACAGGAAAAAAGAACAAATCTACTTCCCCGTTTATAACTGATATTCTTAAGGAATTTAATGAATAAAAATTTGCTGTAAATTTACTTTTTTGCATATGGCCATTTCGACAACTTATGTCTCTTCAGTGCAAATAAAATCAAACCTTTGGAAATCCAGAAATTGACGGATGTATAAAAGCTGACAGAAAACACTAATCAGTGTTATTACCAATACGGGACTTTCGAGATAGGAACTCTCGTGTAATTGAAGGCGGAAACGATAGCTTCGGATACCAGTAAGGAAAACTGGATTTTTAAACCTATTGAAATAAATGTATACCACATAAAAACAAACTATATATGAAATCGAAGTGCATTTATAATTTTTCCTATATGACAATTTTTTTACTAAATTTTAATTGACGAAAAAAATTTAACCTGAAATGCTACAAATCGATTAAATATAAATCACCCTTAGCTCAACAGTGTTCATTTATTAAAGTACGTTTCACTTAGCTGAGTCTCTCACTTCTTGGCATCTACTAAACACTATGATAATATAAACAAAATCTCTCATTAAAAATTAAATTCAACTATGCTTACGGCAATCGAATTTTATTACAAAGGGTTTTTACATGTTACCGTTTGTTCTTAGCTCATGTGGAAATTGGCTTTTTGGACCAAAGTTAAAGTTCTGACGTGTATCAAAATAAAATGGTTCAAGTACTTGCAGGTAAATGATTTCTTTAGTATTATGTTTATAATATGTAAATGCATTTTCATAGAAAATCAGTAATAAAATGTCAAATTTAATAAAAAAAATCTCTACTTCTACGACCAAAAATGCTTATAATGGAGAAACACAAAACTTACCCGTTTTCCAACAAGAGTGGGTCAACAATGGACAGCATCATGAATAATCCAAAATATACAAGCGTTGCCGTAACATCATTCAAATTATATTTCATGCAAGTCATATTACGTACTCATCGAGTATTTTTTGGAAATCTATGAGTTGTGAGATACTCAGATCAGTGAAATGTATTTTAGTGATTCTCTCTCAATGTATTGATGTATTGATTTTTTTACGTTTAAAAACAGATCTGTTAGTTACCGGAGATAACACGATTCAATATTCCCGTATTGTGACATTTTCATTTTCAATTGAGAACCGACTAACGATATTGACCTACAAGATATTACGCATATTGCAATTTTGACAGTGATTTTTTCAGGTATAGAATTCAGCATATAATAGGGGTTAACCTTAAGGTTGAAAAACATACAACCCATTTAACTGGACATAAGCTAGTCGCAGATAAGAATTGTGCTCGAGCAAATGTGGCCAAGTTCCTGGTGGCATTGACATATTTAGATAAATCTTATTAGCTGGCTTACTTTCTGACAGATTGGTTATCGAAATAATAATCAACATGTGTGAAAATTTGATCTCAGTTGGTGATTGCAATCATGTAAATGTCTCGTGTCAGTTTTTAGAAATAGTGCAACCGGATGTTGATGAAATTAACACCTGCATCATTGTCTAGCGAAATGGTTTTTGCATTTTTATGACTAAGATAACTCAATTTATTGATAATATGACATTTTTATCAAAAATATTTTATTCAACTCCCCTTTCAATGATTGGCGCAATTATACATATAGCAACGATGATAGCAACAAAATGGCGGCATACTTGAGACTGGAGACTACGGAGATCGCTTTACTTGAAATAAAAATTGAGTAGAATTTAGAGAAACAATCTCTAACATTGTTACCCGATTTAAAACGATAATTTCTCACATCTCGATAGTTAAATTTTCATATTTTAAAGTTCTCGGGTAAACCTCGAACTCGATGTGAGAAATATACATAATAAACTCGAAACAATGTTAGAAACTATATATAAAATACTTAATTGAGGCAGGAAAAAATCGTCAGAGAGATGTTGGAAAAATTATCTCAATCATACTGGTTGTCTCCGCTTGTCATAGAGCTTAGAGAAAGTCCAATTAACAATGAAATGGTACAGAGTAAATGTACATGAGATAAAGATGGTAAAACCAAACAATGCAACAACGCTTTATTGTTGCTATTCGTCCTGAAGTCAACATGAGGCCTTCAAGTCTTCCTGTTTTTATGAAACAGCATGAATTGATTTATTTTGGACTAGAAAGGAAACGATATTCGGCAGGGGCTGGAAAGGACAGGAAACAAAGTCGAAATAAGTGACCACTGCCATATTCGTTTCCTCTCTTGTCCCAAATAATTTAATTAACTTATTGTGAATGTGTTCAAGATTGGCTAGTATTTCCAAATTTCTCGGCTCGCTGCACATTTATCTAACCTGGGTTTTAGTTTCTATATTTCCTCCAACGTGTCTACATGTATTTTTTATTTTTTTCTTTTCCCCCGAAGAAGATATCACAGGTCGAAATAGTAGAAATTTTAATCCCGTTCAACACCACAATCACAATTAATTCGTTACTGTAGAGCTCGTACTACATACATTGACTTTGTGGAAAGAGCAAAAGCACTGTCGCAAAAACTGCTGAGTCAGTGATATTTTCAGTCGTTGTTACTTTCGTCCCTTCAGAAATTCTATGGCCGTCACCACGACATCATAGATAGAGATGAATGTCGGTGTCACAAATGAAAACGGAAATTTTCAGCTAGATTCACGTCTACCCTGATTTGAGATTACCGATTTTGACTTTTCCCTGGATTGACCAATTGACAGTGTGACGGGTGCTGTATACATAGCGGGACAGCATACCCTTCCGGACCACCTAATGTCACTCTGTTTTTTGAGTTCACACTGTTAATGCTTTAGTTTTTTGTGTTGTATTTGTAGTGTTTGCGATTTTTGTGGGCATGTAGTTTCTTTGGTCTTCCGTCTTCTGGTGTTCTTGGATTTTGATTTATGTAATCTTTTGCTTTGTTCCTTCGGTATTCTGCTGCTGTTGTATTGCATCGGTTGCTCCGAAACTTGAAGGGGACAAAAAATCTGATTTGAAATTTTCATTGTTTTAAAATTTTATTTCAATCAATCAATCAATCAAAGAGACTGCGCTTGCGAACTGGATTAAACAACAGTATAGCGGAAGTTTATTCGCAATGAATTAAATCAGCTGATTTTGACAAAAGGGGCACAAAATGTAAAAACATATAAAACTATAGGCAAAATGAACATTTTTAATAAACAAAAGTATTACAAGTAACAAGTTTCCAAAAAATTTAAACATGCAAGGGTAACCCCTATTCATGAAAGGGGATCAACCGATACTCCGTCAAATAGGTATCTGCATTTTTTCAAAATTATTTGAAAAAAAAGTTTCTACTCAACTATAGAAATATTAAATGTTACCAAATTGTTACATACATCGGTCGGGTTTCATACAAGGTCATCCTTGTCAAAATGCCCTTACTAATTTTATTGATGAATACTAGTAACTAAAACATTCAGATATTGTAAAGAGCTATTTTTATATTAATTCATACATTATACTTACCACATTAACAAATAAAAAATTCGCGCGTGTCTCATTCGCAATGTTTTGGGATGACCCAAAATTAAACATCACGTGATGTTGTCATATCATAGTGGTCATGTGACCATCACAACTGTAATACGTAATCAACATATCTGTAATTAATTCGCGCCAGTCTAACATTTTGCGTTGGACTGAGAAGGTGTCTCGAGATTTTCGGTCAATTATCAATGGCAAATTTCTGTATATTTGTCGTTATTTTTGTTAGTATTGGACGTTTGGATTGTGAATCCAATAAATACAAAACTAAACTAGGATTATCTCTACTCACTGGTCACGTCATCTTGAACGTACGACCAGGACGACCGTGTGAAAGTTTTTTATAACCGAGCAGAACGGACATAGGCTACCCAAACTTCTGGTATGAAAACTAGAGAATGTCTTTACGGACATTGAAGATCAGTATGACACTAGGTATGAAGCGTTCGAGGATATCGTTCATGATACTTTTCTATATAAAATCTGTTTGTTTACGAATGTAAATTATGAAAGTCTGTATCGTAATGTTGTGTACACATAAATAAAGTTTTATGTATCTGTCAAGAGAAACAGAACAAGGGGAGTTCGGCTCTGCCTATATCTGTTTCTGACACTTCGGGTCACGTCCCTTTGGGGAGCGTATGCCGATACTGTCATTAGATGTTAATTTGGACGAGAAACTAGGCTTCCCTAGAATTAGCCAAAAAGAAGACCAAAATGACTTTGACATCATGTCATAAATGTCAAGTCAAGAGGATTTACACTGACTGTAATTTTTCTGCTGTCACAGATTCTTTTTATAGCAAGTTGGAAATGGCAATTTTAAAATCTGCTAGTCTTCAACATTTGATTATATTCTCAACAGGAGAATGTAAAAAGGGGTTACTTTTTCAAAACATATAATGTTTCACAAGGACTGAATTAAAACAACACAGGGTAGTGTTGGTCTCGTCTTTGGTCAGTCTTAGGTGGCCATATAGAAAGCTCATAGCATTGATGTAGTCCGGATAGGTTGACTGCTATTCAGGACATGAGAGTTAACAGATTAGTAACAGTGTAGATTCAAGTTTTGTTTCATATACTTGGACCATTAATGTGCATTGGTGTTGCAAACTAACGGTTAAAAAAAATATCACTTATATTAACTTCCTTATTTGGGCCTTTCATTTATAATTATTTGTTACATGTATATCTCTATAACATGCTGAGAAACTTGGTTTTCAGTGACAGATCTCAGCTAGGATGTCAAAAATAATAACAATAAAACTTAGGTTTTATTTAATACTTCATTGAAGGACCGCAAAAGACAAGTACAGATTTGTCAGACTATAAGGGATATCTTCTGCCATGCTCATTAGTCCTTGGACCAAATCTGTAGAAATGTGGCTTAGATACATGTTCATGTACACATGTAATTGTTGAGACCTTGTGTATTGTGCATTTACTCAATATCCTTCCATTGTTGATTAGACTTATAATCGGTTTAACGCTACCGCTGGCCTTTGCTTGTGCCGGTACCAAGTCCGGCTGTTCCGAGCTCCTATCGTTGTCTACGTTTGTCTTTTGTCTTATACGTGTTTTTCTTGTGTAGTTGCCTTGTAAATTGTTGCATGTGATTAGAATTTCCAGCCATTGTAGGTGTTTCCTGATATCCATTTTTAAAATTTAAAATTACCACAATGAGTTGTGTTTTAAGGATTGATTTAAACTACACTTTCGAGAAAGAACATAAAAAAATATTTATGTGTAAATATCTGAACTATCAAAAAAAAAAAAAAATAAATAAATAAATAAAATAAAATAAAATAAAATAAAATGAATGCTAAATTTGGAACTAAATAGAAGTTTTCCTGTATATACAAGAATGCCAAATCTAAACAATAGTCATACTTCTTCTGTTCCTGAAAGCAACAGTAGCGGCTATTGGAAAGTAATTTAATGACAATTAATGGCTGCATCCGAGACGCCTGGTGTGTGTAATCGGAATGATATGAAAGAACACGACACTCAGAACGAACTTTTGTTCCGAGAACATGCTCCTGCTTTGAGATGGTGTGTTTTCCTAGAACGGAAATCAAGATGGCAACTGATGGAAGTACATTTTAAGAGATGGAATGTTTTTTTATTCGTTTATTCAACAATGAAGATAATATGGAGTTTCCATTTTATATAAAAAATAAGCCAATGACAAAAATTATTTCTAAGCATATTTAATAAAAATGAACCACTTTTAAGATGCGAAAAAAGACCAATTGACTGGCATGATATCGGAATGCTGTATGAAAGAATTCATCTTATTCAAAATTGGGAGTTTTTTCCTTTTGTAAGAGCTACTGTGCCTTCTGCACATCGGGAGAGAAAAGGGTTCGGGGAGAACATTTAAAACAATTCTGAGAAAATATAAGGTACAGTGTATTTAAAATGTCTTAACACTTAATTGGTGCTAATATAACAAGTAAGTTGTATTAGACACAGTAAACACGAAGGATGAGACTACAATGTTGGCAGAATTTGCTTTGAATTCATGTTTTTCCAATTTGGAAATGCCGCTTACTTTGGATAGGCATTCATTTCTTAACTTGTTTGTGCCAAATCCCATTTCTTCCATTTATGCAATTGAATATTTTAAGAAGGAGAAAATTTAAAGGGGGCTAGGGGCAATGGGCGTCTGACTTTCACCACCAGTGGAAAATATTGTTGTGTGGCAATTCTGTGCGGCAATTAAACTACACAAATAGGTATAAAAGTAAGTGAGAACCGAACCGTCAGTAAAAAGAACGAACAATCCATGGTCAACGGCAACAGCGGAATTAAAAAACAGGGAAACTACATTAGTACAGTAATTTAACACATTTTACGCATTTTACGTAGAAATGAACATTTTTAGGATTTGAATGAAAACAAATAGTCAAAAAATTGTTTGCCTTGCTTACGATTTACGCAACCCGCTTCTTAGATCCTTTATCTGCCCCTGATTAGATGGACTACTGAATTCTTTGTCGTTTTATTTCTTTACGGCTTACTCTGCCCAGTAAAGGACATTACCAGGTGATTACAAAAGAATGTACTTCGACAATAATTGTAACTGTAATTTTAACTGCCATTTTGAATTCATTCTTTGCGTTCGAGAATGTTGTTCGCTATTGAGATGTTCTTGTTGTTCGAGATGTGTGACAGTATTCCAAGAACACGTTCTGACAACGAAGAACAACTGTCTCGAATGCACCCAATGTGTCCAGAAGTCCCAATAAAATACCTTGTCAATATTTCTTCAGGATTCGGAAAAGATAAAAACATACAAATTGCTTCTGTTATCATCGTTCTAATTAAAGAGAGTTGTAGGTGTTTCCTGTTATCTTTTTTATTCTATTTTGCAATTAAGTCGGTTAAATCTCATTGGACAAGGATAAAGTAAACTTATGTACCCAAAGAAAATGTAAAATTTTTAAGGGAAACAAAAATTTTCTTCAAAAAATATATATATTTACATATATACATCGGCAAGCGAATATCGATGCAAGAACGAGGAAAGGGGAAATTCTAAAATCATAAATACAAAATCACGGCAATTCACAGCTACACGAATTGAGACAGTATGACAAAGACAAAACAAATAAACAAAATTGAACAAGAACGCTACAAAACTAAAGCACTAGCAGTGTGAACTCCTATAAAAACTGAGGTATCATCAGGTGCTCCGGAAGGGTAAAGATGATCTGCTCCACGCTTGGCACCCGTCAAACTGCCAGTGAAAAGTCCGGTTTTGTCACAGTCGGTGTTAGTCAGTCTGGTAAAAAATCTGGATCTACCCAAAGATATCTGTTCTCATTTGTAAAACAGAAACATTGTAATGGTCTGTCAAATCGTGGTGACGACCGTAAAACTTCTGTAGTGACAATTGCAACAGTGACTGAACATACCCTTGATGCATAAGTTTTTGAGACAGTAATTTCGCTCTGTTGACAAAATCGCTGTACAAACTACAGGCACGACAATAGCGAATGAGTTGTGAAATGTAAACGCCATATGCCGGAGAAGTGGGAATATTACTGCTCAAAAATGGGAAGTTCAGTATTGGAAAGTCGAAATCATCCCGCTTGGCATAAAGTTATGTTTTCAGACGTCCAGAGTTGTCAATGTAGAGATATAGGTCCAGGTATTGTGCTGATGATGGTGTATCAGTGGTCTCTTTAATTTCGAGTTCATTTGGGTATATAAGATGAAGGTTATCCTTAAATTGAGGATTGTTCAATGAAAAAAACATCATCTATATAACGGAAACTGAAATTAAAGGATTTGGCTAGCTTATTTTACAACCTTTCCTTGCTGTTTTACCCGTGAAAATGAAGATACAGTCCAGATGCGAAAAATCAAATAATTTACTTAATAGATTAATTGTAACGATATCAAATTTATAGGGACGGCTTCAGGAATCTGGTTTTGTAATTTGTTTACGGAAAACAAAACGATAATATGCTTAGTGCTACTCAAATTGCTGTCCATTTTACAAGAATGCGAATAAAAATTGCGTAATTGCTATGTTTCATTGACCACAATGCTAGTGTTTGTTGCTGTCAATAAAATGATATATTATTATTATGTCTTCTGATTAGTGACCTTATTTTTGCTTAGTTTTGTGCTTAGATCAGTTTCTTTACCATAGCTGCAGTCAATGATATTTGCTAGAATGTTGCAAGATTTTAGTTTTTCTCCTGGTGTAATTTTAGAGTAAATTATGTTATATATTTTACGACAGGATATGGAGTAAATGAACATAAGACCATAACACATGTGTCAACTCCAACTGCAATAATTTTAATGAGCTGTATGGCCATTTCGGTTATGTATTTTTTTCTACATAAATATTAATGGATCTTTCAAATATATAAAAGATTTCTAAAAAGATGTGGCAAATGAATTTATATTCTGTAATCTGAAAGATAAAGAGAAATGTTGTAGAGGTAAATTTTGTGTGTCTTTACAAACAACAAAGACTCTTTAGCCAATTCACAACCAACCTTCGGCAATTTTACCAATTCTAATAAAACACAAGAGGCTTTATTCGATTGTGGGCCAAAAATACCCCTTCTCAATTATTGCAGGATATTATCATCTAATTATCAAGTTCTCAAATTGGAGATGAGAAAAATGGCAAAAATTAATGTAACAATTAATTCCATTTTTCATCAAACACGAAGAACATGACCGACAAGGCGAAGTTTTTTTTTACATCTAATGGGGTAGAGGTTGAATCAAGGTTGAGGTTATAGTCTTGATTAAAAAAATGAGAAAAATCTAACAAACGTCCCTGCCACACTACATTTTGGAAGTAAGTCAACATGAAGTAAAGTACCAACAATACTGACAATTTGTTCAATCTACATTATTTCAAGATTCAAGATAATTTTACTCGCAAACTTAGGCGCTTACCGTGCAACATTAGTATAACAAGAACATACATGTACGTACATACATAACATGGGGTATAGAGGATATACCCAATAAAAGGCAATTTGTCATAACAACACAATTAATCTGAATACATGTATATACTAGTATGTATATATTGGTCTCGGCTTACCATTTTACTAAAGGCATAGCTTGTCCCATTTTTATACAGCCTGTTTGCACGAGATACTATCTTGTGCGAACAAGTTATGCAACTTTTGCGCGCATGTCACTATCTTGTGCACACAAGGTAATAACTTGTGCGCACGAGTTACTAACTGGTGCGTGCAAGTTACTATTTTGTGCGCACGAGTTACGATCTTGTGCACACAAGTAACAAATCTTGTGCGCGCGGAGAACTATCTTGTACGCTACATGTGCTTAAATTGAACTGTTTATGGAACAGCCATTTGATTTTGAAGGACGGGCGGACGTTTGGACCCTACGTTTTTTATATTCTAAAAATTTTTGATCCTGGGATAATTTTAGCCGCAAGCGCTTCTCATTTTTTTTCAATATCCAACAATGTTTCAATCCTGATATTTTGATCCTCTTTTTGTGTTTTTTTACGAAATGGGATCTCCATAATCATTGTAAAACATATGGCCCTTGTGGATCCTTGATCTGGCAAATAAAAATATTCTGTATTATCTTTCAGAAGGGAAAGTTCCTGACGAATTAAAATTGGCTAAAGTAAAGCCCTTGTTTAAAAAAGTGATAGACTTAATCCTGAAAATTACAGGCCTGTTATTATTATCAGTATAGTATCACAATTATTAGAAAAAGCAGTTGATAAGCAACTTGAAAAATTTTTAAACAAAAATAATTTACTGTTTGAATTTCAATCTGGATTCAGAAGTTCATATTCGACAGACTCATGCCTAGTACACCTAACTGATCATATAAAAAACCAAACAGCCAGTGGAAAGTTAACTGGTATGGTCCTCCTAGACCTTCAAAAGGCTTTTGATACAGTGGACCACGATATTTTGTGTGATAAGTTGGATGTAATAGGTGTTCAGTCTGTTGAATGGTTTAGAATTCATTTTTCAAATAGAAAACAACTTGTTAATATTAATAGTATTGACTCAGACACGAGCGAAGTCACATGTGGGGTACCCCAAGGAAGTCTGCTGGGACCTTTGTTATTTTTAATTTATGTGAATGACCTTCACACCAGCATTGATCATGATTGCAAAGTTTTATTTTATGCTGATGATACAGCAATTTTATATTCTCACACTGATCAAAAAGTAATTTTAAATAAACTGTCAAAAATGTCCCTTTTTATTGTTTCTATTCTTTTATTTTGCCATGTTTTTTGTGCTTTAGGTCATATTTTAGATTATAAATTCATCTCTTTTAACAGCTCACATACTCATGTATCTCGTTATTTGGTTATTGGCCTTTAGAGCTGTTTCACAATACATATTTTGTTTTATAAAAATGCTAGAGCAATGACATGAATGGCTAGTGGATAATAAATTATCCCTACATTTGGGAAAAACTGAAAGTATCGTATTTGGACCTAAAAAGAAATTGCGTAGTGACCCTTCAAATAATTTTAGAATTTCATGTAGAGGAATTAATATTGAATCTAGTTCAAAAGTAACATACCTAGGAATATTTATTGACCAATTTTTATCTGGTGAATTTATTGTTGAATCTATCTTGCAAAAAGTGAACCAGAGGTTAAAATTTCTGTTTAGATATGCTAATTGTTTAGATATTCAATCTCGAAAGACTTTATGTTCTGCTCTTATTCAATGTCACTTTGATTATGCTTGCTCATGTTGGTATGAGGGTCTCACTAAAAATCTGAAGGATAATTTACAGGTTGCTCAAAACAAAGTAATCAGATTTATTTTAGGTTTACATAATAGAACCAGTATTACACATAAAGAATTGAAAAGCTTGGTTTTCTAAACATTAATTATAGAGTCAAACAATTAAGGCTTAATCATGTATCTAATATTGTTAATAATAAAAGCCCAGAATATATGAACAGTAATTTTATAAGGAAATCTATGTCATAGTACTAGATCCAGTAGTATGAATTTTAACATTCCCTCAGTAAAAGGAGGTGAATCCAGTACTTTTTTCTTTAATGGGATCAAAGACTGGAATGCTTTGCCTGATCATCTAAAAAACTGTAAATTTAAACAAAAATTTAAAAAAAGTGTTAAGACTCATTTTATGGAAAAAATGAAAAATAATTGGCAAAACGAGTACATTTTTTATTAATATTATAATTATAATAATATCTGTGATAAATATACAGTATTAAGAGCCTTATTTAACTTTTGTCTGTCCGAACGCTGCCTTGTTTCATTAACCTGATGGCATATTTTTAAGTAAAAGGACCCCACTGGAAATAAGCTGTAATTCAGCTTTTGTGGGTTATCCAGAGTGCTGAAAAATCCATCTTTTTATGATTGTATAATTTTTTCAGATCTTATAAATACATGTATCTTAAAATAAGTTTAAATTTCTAATATAAAAAAAGTTTTAAGCAGTCAACAAGATTGCCTTCAGTGCTCAATTTTTATAATCTCATTTAATGTCTTTCATGTAATTTTTTTTACTGGTACTCAGGTTGTCTTAATTTTATGTTCTTAATTTATTGTTAAATGTTATTTGTTTTACTTGTTGTACTTGTATTTGTAATTTGCACTCGAATAAAAATTATTATTATTATTATGTTTCATTCTTAACAGTACAAATGAAGAACACGTCGCATACAAGATAGTAACTCGTGCGTACAAGATAATAACTCATGTGCACAAGATGGTAACTCGCGCGTACAAGATAGTACCTCGCACGCACAAGATAGTAACTATGCGAAAAGTTGTTTAACTGATGCACACGGATTGTAATTTTTCCCCGGTAGTTCTGTGCCCCTCCGGGGCTTCCGTAGATTCCTGATTACGTCCAACAGAAAGTGTCCTGATGTTAAATGCAACTAAAATCGTAAAAAAGGATACATAAATGTTTCAAATGAAACCCATATGTAGGAGTTGAGAATACGACATGAATAACATGCAGACATAGAAAAGACCGGCATGATGTAAGGACAGACAAATGAACGTACATACACGTACAAAGCGAATTCATCATAACACAAGGCAGATCGGATGTTTGGTTGTGAACTTGACGAAAATTGTATATAGGCTAGAAAATTAATATGGCTTTTAAAACTTTCTGATGGAAGTATTCATTTGTTGTAATCAGTTGAAATACATATGAACCGATAGCCATCCTGTCTTAGTTCTTACCAGAATATGCATGCAATCAAAACAAGCGCTATAGTATAGTATCGTATCCAACCATTATTTGTACTCCAAAAGCTGGTAAAAACATTGGGCATGACATAATCATTTTAGAAAATGGCAAAAAAGAATATAGAATGACATATATTTGTTAAATGGTCATTTCTAATATGGAGATTACACCAGTTTTTTAGTAGCATTTGCGAAAATGAACATGAATTGAAAGTAGCATTGACATAAATTAAAGTCGCATTTTTCTGTGCAAAATATATGACTGCATAGAAGAAGAGCATTTCAGTGTCAAAAAAGCATAGTTATATTGTAATTAACACTAAATACTGACAACTTCAAATTATTTATATCATTTTTGAACAACGGAAAGTCTAAAATCACATTTTTTCCTAAATATTAAAAAGCTTCGTTGTTCGATGTTGAACATACATTATTCTAGTATAGAGGTTAGATAACTTCTCTACATATGTTTTCAGGTAACTTATAAATGGAAAAAATTGGAAACAGTCAATATATTTACCCTAGTTCCATAAAATTATTCTGTTTTGTCTGTATTTTACCCATAATACCTCTAGGAACATGAATAAAAATCGCTGATTTACATGAATTACGAATTTCTCGATTCGCACTTGGACAGTAGTGGCGGTTGTTAACTTTATCAATGAGGGAAAATGTTTCTTGTCTATCGAAACTTGTGCCATGTATTTGTAGAGACTTTGTCTCATGTGCATTTACTTCATATCCTTTTAATCACCATTGTGAACTTGTGGTAAAATGATATTTAATAATTGAACTTACCTCGATAAGTATTAAAAGGAAAGGAAATGGGGTAAATGTCAAGGACACGCCATGCCATCTCCAGGTTAAAACGACCCAAAACAAAACATCTAGGGCCGCAGGCCTTCAAGTGGAGTTTGGCTCAAAATAGTGCTTTTAATAGGGCAAATTTTCCTGAATAATAGGGAATTATAGGGCAAATAGACCAAAAATAGAGCAAGTATAGGGTTATTTTTAACTCTTATAATACTTTCTGTACCTGATAGTTTTAAGAACAAGTGCAGAAAGGCCAAAATGTATACATTCAGTATTTTTAAACATTGTAGCAAGAAGTGAATGCAAAAAATAAGAAATTTTGTATTATATAATCTTTCATGGCGAGCAAAGCGAGGCTAATTTTTTATACGACCGCAAAAATTTTGCGGTCGTATTATGGTATGGCGCAGTCGTCGGCGTCGGCGTCTGTGGCCAGCATAACTTTGTTTCTAGTGGACGGATCATCTTCAAATTTCAGTATGTGGTGTCGGCATAATGGCAATCCCGGGTTTTAATTTGGGGTTTGTGGCCCCACCCGTTTTAGAAAAAGGGGCCAAAAAGGGGTAAAATTGGGGATTTTTTGTGTCTGTGGATAGCATAACTTTGGTTCCAGTGAACGGATTATTTTCAAATTTAAGTATGATATTTCTTGGCACATGCTTCAGCCCAGGCTATAATTTTATGTTCCGGGCCCTGCTTGTTTTAGAAAAAAGGGCCAAAAGGGGTTAAATTTGTTGTTTTCACATATTTGACTGTAGAATCTTTATTATTTATCGGATTTTGATGGGGTTTCTTTCAGTAAACTCCTTAGATTATTTTCAATCTGGACTATGCCAACAGATTTCTCGTGGCATGTACCCTTCACGAGATTAATGGGGCCCAAAAGGGGCGAATTTCAAAAAAATATTATTTTTTATATTTAGTCCTATTTCGATGCAATATTTTCCAAAGAATTCCTTATGAAAAATTATCATAGCGCTCTTCTATTAGATTTTTGGTAACTTGTTTCCTTACCCAGCTATGAGGGGCCGAAGGGGGCCAAAATCGTAAATTTACAAATAACCTAAAATTTGTATTTTTCATCGGATTTCCATGGGATTTTTTTCTTAGGATTCCTCTTGATGTAAGATTTCAATGGTGTGCAATGGATTTGGAGTATCTCTTACCGTTACCGAGCTATGAGGGCCGAAGGGGCCAAAATCGTAAATTTACAGATAACCTAAATTTTTATTTTTCATCGGATTTCGATTGGATTCCTCCTGATGTAAGCTTTCAGTAGTATGTCAATGGATTTGGCGTAGTTCTTACCGTTTCCGAGCTATGAGGGGCCGAAGGGGGCCAAAATGGTAAATTTAAAGATAACCTAAAATTTTTATTTTTCATTTGATTTCGATCGGATTTTTTTCTTTGGATTCCTCTTGATGTAAGCTTTCAGTAGTATGTAAAACGGATTTGGCGTAGTTCTTACCGTTTCCGAGCTATAAGGGTTCATAGGGACCAAAACTGCAAATTTGCAGATTACCTAAAATTTTTATTTTTCATCGCATTTCGATGGAATGTTTTTCTTTGGATCCCTTTTGATATAAGCTTTCAGTGGTATGTCAATGAATTTGGCATAGGTCTTACTGTTTCCTAGCTATAGGGGGTCTAAGGGGTCAAAATTGCATTTTTTTTCGAAATAATATGCAATTTTATTTTTGATCAGATCTTGATGGAGTTTTTTTCTTTTGATTTCTCTTGATATAAGCTTTTAGCAGCATGTCAATGGATTGGACGTAGCTCTTACCGTTTCCGAGCTATAAAGGGTCAAAGGGGAATCATAAGGAGCCATAAGGGCTAATTTTTATTTTCCATAGTTTGTGTCCAGCTAATTACTGGGTCAATCTCCTTATTGTGTCCATCTAATTATTGTGTCAAGCTCTTTCTTATGTCAATACTCACTTTAAATTGCACTTTTTCAAATTTCAGTGGACGACATGCTGCGGTCGTATCATGCTGCGCTAGGCGTAGCCCTTTATTTTCTAAAGTATTTGTTATTGACAAAAAGTAAAGATGAAGTTCTACCCGAGCTGTAAAAATCAAATAATAGAGCTAATATAGGGAAAGTGCCCATTTTAAGCCAAAATATAGGGTGTATGGCACTGTTAAAGATAGGGCTTTGATAGGAATTATAGGAAATAAAGGACCAATTGAAGGCCTGTAGGGGTCATCGTAGGGTCTTCAACACAGTGAACCTCACACCATATAGCAAGCCCTAAAGAAGTAAAAATGTGAATAAATCAATGGAAACACACCACATACAATAAACCGAATATCAAGAAACTAAAATTTTATAAGAAGACAAGGACAAGCCAATGACCAACATATTCTTGACTTGGGACAGGCGCAAAAATTGCGGCGGGGTTTAACTCGTTTTCGTGGATCCAAACCCTCAACCTATTTGTGGTGAATGGCTAAAAAATAAATACAAAAAAATACAAAAAAAACCAAAAAAAAAATACAGGATAAATTAAACAAGAAAAAACTTATCAAGACGGGTACCTTCACAATGAAGTACATAAAACATGAAGACAATACACACAGGTACTGTCCTGACAAATGCTCGCAGTTACTGACAGCTTGTTAAGGACATAATTTCCGTTGACTATGATATCAAGCCTTCTACCATATGACAATTCAGTTGAAATACTTCTAAATTGATTTCGTATAACAACATAATCAATTATGAAGGAAGAACATGATATTGTGCAATGCCAAATACTGCCAATATGAAAACTTGTTTTAATTTCGTTACGGCGTACTTAGCATTGAGGAGTTGACCAGTAACTTTGGCAATAAAAACCAGAAGTAAAGATTTAACAACAATGCTGTATTTATGTCCTTACGGTTTGCTCTACTTCTACGTGTCTTTACTATAAAGAATTAAATGCTCGACTTCGTTGACGTGTACAGTTAAAGTATATACAGTACATAGTTGAGGTATCAATCATCATAGTGTGTGACTATAATATTTTGTGGTCGGTGTCAATTTGTATTATTTATTTATTTTTATGCATTTCCTTAAAATAGAGAAAAACAACAACAAAACAAAAAGTCTATCAGGAATGTAATTGCTCCCAAAAAGGCACGTTCTAGCGTTGCACTTCGTACCTAGTGTATAAATAAAAATGAAATATATTACAGTTTTCTTCGTAGGTGAAGTCTGCATCGCCTTTCGTTAAGATATGTAATGTAATAGGCTTGTTTAATCAATTTAAACTACGATCGTTTCTTATTTCTGTATATTTAGTACATTCGAAGAAGAAATGTTTATGGTCTTCGTATAAGGCTCCACATGAGCACACAGGACAGGTTACTATATTAACTGTATGTAAATCAAAATTAAGAAATGAAGCTTCGCAACGTAGATTGGTTAGAATGATACTGAGTTTTCTTTGATCATATAAATAATGTTGGATACCTTATAAGTTTGTTGTTCACCTTGTTTTATTACAGTCTTAAATGTCTCTAAAGTCTCCGCCAAAGGTGGAAATGTCACTGAATACTTATTTCTTGAATCAGTCAATGAATATGAAATAGAAAGGAAATGGGGTAAATGTCAAGGAGACAACATCCCATATCCAGGTTAAAACAACAAAAACAACGCATCTAGGAGTCACCGTACGGTCTGCAACACAGTGAGGAATCTCACACCATAAAGCAAGCCCTAAATGGCCTCAGAAAAGGTAAAAAGTGAATAAATCAATTTAAACAAACCACATCAAAATAACCCGAATATCAAGAAACTAAAATTTTATAAGAAGACAATGACAAACCAATGACCAACATATTCCTGACTTAGGACAGGAGCAAATGCGATGGGGTTAATTGAAGTTTTAACTTCCTAAAAAGCTATGGAAACCTTTCTGTTTCATAAATAAATTGCACCTTTTTATTGGTTTGCTTTTTCTGATAAATTGTAAAAATCTTAAGTTTGATTTTTATTAACTGTGAATGCTAAAATCAAGTACTAGTAAGTAATTAAAAATCAATCATTTTTGTTTTCATTCAGAAATTATAAACAGTGTTAAAAGCAATAACAGTTTTAAACAAAGAACATTATTTTATTGGACCTAACAGGGTTAGTTCTAAAGTTCAGTACGAATATCTGTTATCATTTGGTAAACATACCGGTACAAAGGCAATTAGATAGGATTTATGTTTACATTATAACAAGTATGTCAACATTGTACAGATATCGTATTTGATTTCTTTTGATTATTGATATGACAATAGCGGCCTTTTTTTCTGATACATATGAATTTTGAAATAATCATTCAAACAGATGCCAGTTAAAACATCTCCATGTGTACTAAAACTATCATTCACAGACATGTCTGACATTAAATGAATGAATATTGGCTATATGTTGTAAGATGGGGTTTGAGGTAGTTCGGGGGACTAAAAAACAAACAATAGATTTTTCTTATTTCGTGGCTATTGAAAGTTTATTTCTTTCACTTCAAAATTTTAATAAAAAAAATCAATGGGTCACCGAACTCGTTTTTCCCTGACAGCTGGAAATCCAGTGGTATAAAATTATCTCCCTTCTAGAAAAACTCTTATGTGTTCTTAGCGTTTTGAGAACAAATTAACAGCATGGCGACAAAAATAATCAACGGCATAAAGTCAAGAATTCAAAAGAAATAAACAAATGCAATATTTAGCGTAAACGTCATTCAATTCCCAGATTTTAACTTTGTAATTAAAAAGTGATTCAACTTGCCTCCAAGAAGAGGTGATATGCGAATTTCTAACATATTTCACTGTCGTGATGAAAATATTCATTGGACAGACTGGTAAAAATCAATTGCTATTGGGCGTTAAAATGCATGTACCCAGACAAGATTATATGTACAGATAGATTTTTTAACATACTTTATTTATATGTCAATTTAGTGACGATTCTTGCATTAGCAGCGATGAGATCCAAAAGTCATTCTTTGTTACTAGGCAAAATCATATCGTCTCGAAACAGCGCCATTTTCCTTTTATACCCACGATCTCAAAGGGTAATCATCAATCATCAACACAAGATTTCATTTATAGTTCAATCAAGGAAAATGGCGTGCCTTCAGTTAAAGCCCATTCAAAGACCCCACGTGCTTAGTGAGTAAAAATTGATTTTGTTTTTGTAACCTGGACGGCTGCGAGGTAGAAATGGTCGTTTTATATACTTTATTTTGTCGAAACCACTGCGTGTACCCAGTCCAAAATTTGCAAATGAATCGATAAATATTTCAATTGCAAAGTATTTATATTTTTTTAATTTTCGTTATAAAGAAATACCTTGATTCAAAACTCTTTGAAACCAGGTATATTCCGGGAAATCTTATTTTTTCATTAAAAAATATGCAAGAAATATCAAACATTCAAAAACAAATGTAATTTGTCAATATCAAGATACTTCACATGAACATAACAGAGTATTAATTTTCATGCTATAAGTAACTTTTATCAGTTCTTATTTATGTAGTTTTCTTGCATGCAAACAAAAGATAAAAAATAAACAGATTCATGAGCGTTAGAGGGAGATTTTTTCTGTTTTAGGTACAAATTCTTAAACCGTATCCGACTCTTTATTTTTCAAATGCGCGATTGATTGCGCAGTACGACAGTGTCTATCTACCTAAAGTAATACCCGATATTATTAAGAACAGAATACATGTTTATTTATAAAACATGAAAGTTGGGCGCCTTCAATATTAAAATGTAAGAAATATAGTTATATCATCATCTGTTCTGCAATTTACTGTTTTATGGATTGAAAAAAAGGCAGTACTTAACGTCTTTACATCTCCATCCCAGAATTGATTTTATTTTTAGTGATTATATCTTAGCCAATACGGGACTTTCGAGATAGGACTTCTCGTGCAATTGAAGGCGGAAACGATCGCCTCGGATACCCGTATGAAGGAATACTGCAATAAATATATACCACATAAAAACAAAAGTATTTATGAAATTGAAGTGCATTTACATACTTGCCAACCTCAAATTCTGCTGTGGCGGGTCATGACCCAACATTCATGTATGTGTTGGCGGTTCATATCGCGTCAAGCCATCACACATCTTTTCAAGAAATCTTTGCACAAGTTCTGTACCATTTATTACCTTACATGAGGAGGGCAAGACCTTTTCTTTCAGTGTTTGGTCATTTTCAGTGGGATGTTAAATGATCTGGTGAATTTAAACAGTCGTTAATTGTTTTTGGACCATTTCGTGTTTTCTGTTCAGTTACATTTTAGCTTTGTCTCATCTGTTAAAGGAAACTTAGAAGCGCGTTTGCTGTTAATCCTTAAAGTTGTGGCGGGTCATTGACGGGTGACGATCTCATTGACGGGTGAAAATTATGACACGCGGTGGGTGATTGTCCCTGGCGGTTGAAGGGTTAATTTTGCGGGTCACACCCGCCAAGAGTGGGTCAGTTGGTAAGTATGGCATTTATATATTTTCTGTATGACAATTCTTTAATTAAATTTTAACCGACGGAAAAAAATATATAACCTCAAGCGCTACAAATCGATTAAATTTAAATCATCCTTAACTCAACAGTGTTCATGATTTAGTGAGTCCCTCTCAATATATTGATATATTGATTTTTTTATGTATAAAAATTGATCTGTTTCCGGGTTGAACACGATTAAAAAATCCTAGATAACCATACTGTATTTTAGAATTTGAGCGGGTAAATCGTATATTTTACTGTCGCAAACAGAGTTTTCTGGCAACGTGTTAGCGGAGCCGGAAAACTGTGGTTTGCGACAGTAAAATCTTAGATTTACCCCTAAAGATGATAAAATACAGTATAGTTATCTCTATTCTAATGCAAATCTGCAAAAAGAACGTTTTAACTCAATTTTAGGGTTACAGGAAGTTTGGTATGCGTCTGCGCCATTACGTTGCTATTGATTCCGAAGGTATATTGTGGGTTTTTACCTCCTGAAAATTTTGACGCCATCCAATCAAAATTAGCCTTACAAACATAAGTGCATTAGAATTCTTCATACATAATGACTTTGTACATTAATCAAACGTGCTTGTTGTATCACAGACAATCAAATCAATATGGCGTCAATATCCTATAAATCTAAATGATTCGCTGATCGAAGCAAAAAAAAAATTATTTTCAATATTCTGCAGTTAAAATGGAAAGACTTGCCATACAATATAAAAAATGGTCGAAATGGTCTTTATCTAAGGGGCTTTGTTTCAATTATTTCTTTAGAAATATTGTTTGAAATATTTATAACTATGTGTTGCATAAGTGCCAGTATATTTGTTATGCTTTTTGATTGTGCATTGCTTACGTGGCATTAATGTGTATGAAATTAACCGAAGACTGATTTGGGGGCCTCAATGAAAATTAGAATAAGGCTAATTGAGTCATCCTCATTCAATAAAGAATTTACTGACTTACTTACTTGTTTACTTACCTAATTACTTATATACTTGAGAGAATAGTTCATTAAAGAAACTGTGGACACGTTAAATTTGTATACTGCTGGATGCATTGCTTGAATAACAAAATCGAAGACAAAGTGGTTTGACACGTATACTTTTGCAATGTTCGCCGTAAAAGTCAAAAGTCTTAAAATTCCATGTAGACTTCAAGTTCAATTTAAATTTCCAGGAGTTAAACTTTTACAAAAAACAAAACAACAGAGATATTTTCTGTCCACATAAATGCCATATAAAAACATCTAATAAAGGTAATTGCTTTTTTCATCTGCCTAACTTGTGTCTCGTCCCTGATATTTCAAAATGAATAACTAAAGATGTCTTATCATATTTCAAAATTTAATCTTTCATGACAATGAAAAAAATCTTCTAATTTTAAAAGTTTGTGAAAAAAAGATTGTGAAGTATTGGAAAAAATAAGAAGAAAAAATAATGAAGCCGGAAACTAAAAAATGAAAGTTATTCGTAATTTTATTGTTTCACTGAACGAATATACTATGTCATTATATAATTTTTGCCGTTTTAAATTGACCAGAAAAACGAACTTTGGTACCCGATATTTCAAGTCATCTAAAATTAAACCAGAAATTGCGAAACTATAGACCCGAAATCTCCACCTATTGCCACTGGTCTAGTATAGTTAAATTCAATGGGGTTCATATCCTTCAAGGCAAAAAAAATTTAAAAGTTGACAAATTTAAAATATAAGGCGTATCTTACCTGACTTTATTTAACGATTTTCAAGGTTCAAAAAGCATATGATACAGTAGATAGATAATTGTTTATATACCCAGGTTTAAAACACGTGCCTTAAGTACAAAGTTTAGGAGTGTCATGCAACATACCACTGATTATTTAAGGTAGTACACCCGAAGTTACCCCAAAATTTCCACAAATTCAGTTATCTTTCTTTGCAGCATAAATCAAATAGGTATTTATTTATATCAAAAACATTCTGAAAAGTTCCACCAGAAGATAGATTTTGATCTTTAGTTCACAGAAACAATCCTATATTCTGTTAAGAAATCACCAAAATGCATATAACACTGTTAAGTGTATAAATAAAAATCGGTTTAAATGAGTTTTATATTGCTAAACTGCTGCATAGAAACTTGTACACCTCAATATGTATATAGTAGTTGTAGTGGTATAGGGGCACAGGCAAATTATGATGAGTGTAGGCGCTGTGTGGTGGTGCGTTGCCATGGAAACACGAAGTGTTCCATGCCCCTATACTACTTTTAGAAACCCCTAATTTTTCAGCGTTATTTTACTCAATTATGACAAATGATATATCAAACTAGGGTAAATCGAGGTCGCGGAATCGATTGGCGCAGGTTTTAAAGCCCTAACTCTGAGTGTTAACGAGAGTAGTGTAGAGGGACAGGCACAGTCGCATTTGTGGCGGATCCGTTGCCATAGGAACACGACGTGTTCCGACAGAATACGAAGTTTTCCGATAGAACACGAAGTGGTGGTGATCTCTCCGTCATACCCTGAATCCGTGCAGGCGGAGCGTTGCCATGGGAACATGAAGTGTTCCGAACGAAGTGTTGCCGATACCTGCGCCAGTCCTAGAAGTCACCATTGATCGAGTGTCTTCCATCAGGTCCGCCTTTATATAAGGGAGATAACTTTTTAAAAACCCACTCTGCATTTATAGGGCTTGTGACCCTTAATGTAAAATTGCTTGTAATAAATATAGTTTATAACATGTCATTTTCCATATCGCCCCATATCATCCAGAGACTGTCATATCGGCCTCGAGGAGCCAACCGAGGGCCGGTATGAGTCGAGGGATGATACCAGGGCCGATATGGAAAAGGACATGTTATAATCTGTTTATCACATATTTATTGTAGAATTCGCAAATAATAATAATAAAAAAAATAATTAAATGGCATCTTTAAAAACAATGAACGCAGTATTTTAATTTCGATATCACAAATAATATTTTCTGAAGGAAATGATACCAGGGACGATATGGAAAATTACATCAAATGATCCGACTAATTTTCACGTTTTGAAAAAGCACTCCAAAAGCCACTTTAAAGGTATATTCTGCACGTATCAGAAAATGAAAATTTTAGAGTGTAGCCTGCTGCTCTGTAATAACTTATTTTATTTACGAATCTGTTTTTCATCTTTTATGTTTGACACTGTCTTTAAACTATTGAAATAAATGAGTATTTCCATATGTTTTTTTTTCAATTGAGTCAAGTTTCTGTTTGAATCTGTTGCCAAACGTAAATACGTGATGAGGCATATAATAAACGTCAAACTACTATGACGTCATCAAAATGTGTGCACAAGGGAATGATAACCGGTTATTTGCCCGGGGCAGTGATATGGATGGACAAACATTACAGTTATTGCATATGCAAAAGTCTATGTGTTGCACATAAATATGTGATAAATTTAAATTCACATGCGTGTCTAAAAACTTTATTATAGAAATATACTTAGTAAATGAAACAAAAACACAATGTAAAATCTATTTGACAACTGAAAATGATAAAGGTACTTAAAAATAAAAAGAGGAAGTACCGCCTTTAAATTAAAACCTCACCTGGCAGGGTAAGCTTTGTCATCTTTGCCATCCATCGTGTTTCAATTATTAAATTTTCATTATTTTTTTTCTCCTGAAACCACTAGGCCATATGGAAAAACACATGGTCAGCATAGTCATTGGGTTGTCCAAGTAAATATTGATTGGCTCGTGTGAACCTCATCTAAAAAGGCCGCATGTTAGATATTTGACAAATTCAAAGACCTCCTCTGAAAATAAATGCTTTGATAACTTGAACAAAACGTGTTGACAGTAATCCTTTGGTGGTCTCTAATATCACTGTCCGGCTAGCCCACAACTATCAAAAATGGCCGTATTCGCGGAACTTAGTTTAACATTGGACTCTTTCGGAAAGCATTCAAAGATCTATTAAACCACAAAGTCAATTAACACCGAACTCTGTTTCAATAGTCCTCTGGTGGTCAGTTTTATCACATAGCACCGGTTAGTTCGCACCTCACGTTTTGGTGGTTTAAATACCACATGGTAGCAATATGCTACTGGTGCAGTAGACGTTGACGGCTCTAAATCTTAACCGCCGCTTACTAGCTTAATTGTAGGTTAAAGGGGAGTAGCGAGAGCACAAATATTTCCTTGCTTTTGCATTTCCTCTACTCCTGTAGACAAGATAACAAGCACAGAGAAGGGGTTGCTACCATCATGACACCAAAGGCAACGAAAAGCTTAATTGAATCCTGTCTCGAAGAAAATTCTAACCGCACGATTAAACGGGACGGCAGGTATACAAAAACCACCATCAAAACATGTCATGTTCCTGCAAATGGAGCTGAAGATGAACCAGAAGACAACTTCTATGAACAACTACAGAATAAACTGATACTACACCATCTCAAGACATTTTGCCTACCATTGAAGATCTGAATTCTAAAGTTTGGAACTGCAATGACTATCAGAACACACGAGTGTGGCAAAATGAATTATAATGGAGAAAGACAGGCAGGAAACTGAATGAGAGTAGTGTTTTTTTTTCTTTCAAATGTTTAAGCTTGAATATTAAGTCCTATTAAAACTTCAAAACAATGCATTCAATTCTTAATTGTTACAAATTTTCTCTTGTTTATTTTGTGAACTTTATAACGTTTAATATTCTTATTCTGTAAAGGATTATTGTAATTACATTTATATATACATGGTTTACAGACAGTGTTCACCTTGTCAAGTCTTGAACAGTTCATCTTATTTTGTGGAACATTTAACGGTGGAATGCTCAAATCAATACTATATTTCTTGAATATTTCCTTAATTTCATCCTGATTATTGTGATAAAATGATCTCAGCATATTCCGGGTACGTTGTTGTATTTTCCTAGTAACAATATTGTAATCTGTTCGTGAGCTTTAGTCCTACACACCATTCTCCTTAGAGTCTTCAAATCCACGTCATCTGAAATATAGAAGATATGGAAAAATATATAACCTTGTGGATGTTTAACATGTAATATTATATGTTTGTATTATAGGCACAAATTTGTGTCTCTGGTATAAAATAAATTAATAATGAGAATATCTCATAAAGCACTGGACTATCAGGTAAATTGTTAACAGTGACATTTGTGAAATAAAAACATCGAAAGGGTTAAACCGATTAACCACTACCACTAGTTTTTGCTCGTGTCGGTACCAAATCCACCTGTCCCCGAGTTCATTTCGTTACTTATGTCTGTCCTTTGTCTCTCATTAAGTTTTCTTTTTTGTGGCCTGTGATTGTAATTTTCAGGCATTACAGGTGTTTACTGTTATCCTTTCTTTATAATCTACCACTGGACAGTTAAGTCTAGCATTTGTATAGATAAAAATAAGGAGATATGGAATAAATATTTATGGGACAAAATGCTTACAAATACCCAACAAGATCTAGCAAAATTGAACAACCATGTTGTTGTTCTTATTTAATTTGAAATCACCATGAGGAATTGACAATGATTATCACCTCGTGCCTTATGTTTGGTTAAAGACGGCCCAGCACCGGCTAAGGTAGATAATAATAAATACTTAACCCATGTCCAGCTATATCCATGGATGGGTGGCCGTCAATACCTGTATCTTAATACGTAACTGTGTCAGTAGCGTCGCCAATAATGTGCCTATGTCTTTAATAAATTTCGTTTCGTCAGCGTTACTATTAAATTTCAGTTTGTTATCTTACTCTTTGTCAAAACCTTTATTCTGATATCTTTTTTTTAATTGATTTGTAATGATGAAGTTATTTTGCTTTAGCAGAATACATAATTTGGCAAACGAATATGGAAGCAACAACTGAGAAAGGGGGAATTATAAAATGAAAAAAATAAAAGCTTATGGCAATTCAGATATTACACAAATTGTGAGAGCATATCAAAAGACAAAACGAATAAACAAAAATTAAGAAGATAAAATATAAAAAAATACAAAATAAAGCAGTAGCATAGTGCATCCTAAAAACTTCGAAAGAGCATGATCGGCTCCACAAAAGTCATAAGAAAACGAAATTAGAGTGTACGAAAAACGAGTTACCGATATCGGTAAATTAATTAATCAAATTAATAAATTACTTACCAATATCCAAAAATTTAAAGAGGTTCACTAAGGTTGCTGCAATATTATTACTATAGTTTTCACTTCTCATTATGAAAATTTGATCTTTTCCAAAAACTTCAAGCCAGTCCTTTAAGAACACACTATATAAACCTGCTGTAAGGAACACCTATATAAGATTTGTGAGATTAATAAAAGTTGGGAGCTATGTTTTTTTTTGTACAAAAAATATATTGAAGCTGATTTTATGTGGAGAAATATTTTGGCAGCAAAAATGATGAAAAAAAGATATACTAAAAGAGGCTTTCTTCCTAAAAAATAATGCTAATTTCAAAAAAAAAAATATTTTGTTGATACTAGTTCAAAAAACAAATAATTTTTTTTTGACCAGAAAAAAAAAACATATCCCCCTTTTTAAGTTAAATGGTCGGTCCCTTATACTTCATCACATCTCACATATTGGATTTGTTATTGTTTACCCCAATACCCTATTTCCCGACTCCAAGCAAAGAACATTCAATTAATGTCTACGGGAACCCTAACATTGCTATTATTCGAATCTTGTTCATATGGAACAAAAAAGATAACAGGAAACACCTACAATGGCCGAAAAACATAGCCACATGCCAGAAAGTAAAAAGGAACTGCACAAGAAATATTTAGTCATACACATATGCATGTGTATGACTAAATATCCAGAAACAGTTAATCAATAGATTATTGTACCTTAGACAACAATGTTGTGCGTAAAAACAAAAGACCCGAACCGTAAATTGCAGGGAAAGATGACCAATTTGAAGTACACCATTTTCTTAATGAAGGATAACTGCTCAGGAAAGGCATTAAAACAACTTTAATTAAAACTATAAAATCTATAAGGCCATATATAGAAAGAAATTTCGGAATTTTGTTATTTACTTCTTTTTAAAATGTCAAAACTGTATGATAACTCGACAGAAATCCTCGAAATGCACTGTCGTTTATAGTCTCAGGTAATTCGCAAAAATCGGAATCGAAAGTTTTTGTATTTTGTTTTGTGTTTGTTTTTGTTTTGTTTGTTTGTTTTTGTTTTTGTTTTTGTTTTTTTTTTGTTTTTTTTTGTTTTTTGAAAATGACCAATTTAGTTTAACGTCATATTCAAAAGATATGGTTAACTTGGTAGTGTCCCACAAATAACCGGTCTCTAAGAGAATAAGTAGATTTTCCGAAATTCAAATCACAATTTGTAATTCTTGGTGTTCAGATTTATGTCTGGTATTAATCTGCGATCTATTATTTGTGTGCTTTTATTGTGCAGTTTTTCTGTGGACTTTGGCCTATGATTGTCAAAAGAATAGAGTGGTTGACAGACAGACAACAACATGATCTCATTCATTCCATAATAAGTTACTGTAAATGTAACCTAATATGCAACAAGGTTTAAGTCGTTATCTATGTCTATATACGGATATTTCCCTGAACACCCTTTGGTTTAATAACACGACAATTCAAGTCATTCAGTGTGTTACAATTTCCATATCTACGGGTATAAACAAATATAAATATGTAACAATGGACATTTTGCTTTTTAGGCGGAACACGGCCAGTATCAAGTGAGCCCGAATCAGTAATTCACAAAGAATCGATAAATGATAAACTGAAATAATCATGAATTTATATTTCAGCTTGATTAATAAATTGTTTATTGCAATAATTAATACATATTCTTCATATCAACTCATGACGCGTATGATAACGTTGAATAGTACTTACACATAGCACGTGACGTCTTCAAAACGACCCGATAATCTCTTGATAACGCCCAGTTCGGTGGTACTGACATTATCAGTGAATATAGATGAAAGGAAATTAATACAAATGAAAGGTCCAATTGTTCAAAGAACAATTGCAAGGTCTTTCACGCTTCAGATTCAAAAAAGATCTGTTATTATTATTATTTTATTATTATTTTTTTAAATAATTATTTTTTTCCATTATTTCCATTATTATTATCATCCTCGATGATGGCAAGTTCGTGACCCTAGGAATTGCCCTTTAATAATTGTGCTATATATCCCCAATGGTGATAAAACAAATGTGTTAAATACCTTCTGGCATTGATGCATATTTACAAACCTATAATTAACAATTAAAACAGAACCTAGACAGCAAACTCTTGTAATGAACAGTGGCCCAATTTTGGCCACATGGCGGCCATGATTGCAAGTTCGTGACCTATAGTTTAAAAAATTTCCCTTGGCCATTCTTAGAAATTCGACTGTATGGGAGCGACATCGGATATTGGTACTAGGACTGGTACCCCTAAGGAAGAATAGTATTGAACATTTTCCCCATTACATGTTATCAACCATCTAGTACGATTTTAAGCGATAACAAGGTCAATGAACTTGACCAATGACATTGATGACCTTTGACCTTGGGTTCATATTGAAGGTCTCTTCTTACTGATTACTTTTAATATATATGTTTACTATACTATCTGTAATAGTTTAAGAGTTATAAGTCAAAAACCACTTTCCGTAACACGCAAAGGGCAATAACTCAAAGAAAGAGTTGTCTAATCTTTTAGGACTAAATGTAACAAAGTTGCGTCTGGTGACAATGAACATTTTCCCCATTACATGTTATCAACCATCTATTACGGTTT
>MJUU01070594.1:38047-60381 GCA_002080025.1 Modiolus philippinarum
CGGATACCTTTTTTGGAAGGGACCATCTAAGGACCATTGTGTCTAAGTTTGGTTATAATTGGACTAGTAGTTTCTGAAAAGAAGATCTTTGAATGTCTTTTCCATAGGGTCCAATTTAAGACAATGTTCCCCGCTGGTGGCCATCTTGGATTAGGTACGGACATGCCGGATACCTTTTTTGAAGGGGACCACCCAAGGACTATTGTGACTAAGTTTGGTTCCAATTGGCCCAGTGGTTTCAGAGGAGAAGATCTTTGAATGAAAAGTTTACGACGGACGGACGGACGGACGACGGACGACGGACGCCGGACGCCAAGTGATGGCAAAAGCTCACCCTGGCATAGCCAGGTGAGCTAAAACGCCATCTGTATATCGGAAGCTGAAATTAAAGCACTTGACTGGCTTACTGTCTTTTTTATCTGAACTAGCCCTTGTATGAACCTGCCGTTATACGATTACAGAAACAAATTTGCTAAAAGTGGCGCACAATTAATATCCATAGGTATCCCTATTGTCTGCTGTAAAACTTGTGCTCCAAATTCTTTAAATATGTTAAATGTTGTCGAATTGACAATCTGCAGAAATTAAATTTACGATAACTAATATTCAGCAATCTACATTTAAATGAACATTAATACAACAGACATAAACAAGGCTAGTAGTTAAGGCAAAATAGCAAACTAAAGCGCGTGATTAAGAAAAATGTTTGCCTATAACTCTTAGGAAGGCCTAAAAGTGAAATATTTTGACAGATTTCCAATTACAAACCTCATTTTCGTTTACTGATTTGAAATTGTGGGAGATAGGACTACATTCATGAAGCAGAAAATAAATAATTGCTTAAATATATTATTATCTCCATATATTAAAAGACTAATTATTAACTTTAATGCCATCTACCTCGATTTGAAAGATGAATTATAATTCATTTAGACCACATAGGAATATATATATATATATATATATATATAATATTACACCCCCTTTGCTTTGGACCTCCGTCTATATACTTATGATTCTAAACGAATGAAATCCAAACTGTACATTAAACGTGACACTTTGTACATTCCAATAGTGAAAGTCCAATTTTTTAGCACTTTTCAGTCATTTGACATTCATTTCAATACTCATTCATTATTGTCGACTCTTTAATATGTTCAACAATTTTACCACCAGATCTAAATTCTTGCCTTAAATACAAGCACATCAAGGATATGTGAAATAACTGTTTTAATGTCCCTACAGAATTTTAGGTCATCACGACGAGTTGACGAATCGTTCATTGTGCCTCTTTTACGAATGGGAAAATACTCCATTGACAAGATCTAAAGGTTATCATAAAATATGACTAAACACCCGACCTTTTTCTGGCAGTGTAAGGAGTACCTAACAATAGTTCGTTCCGTTCTTTGTGGGAAAGGGGAGTCGCATTACTACTTTTATTGTCACCATCTTGTTGGTCTTTGTATCCCTGTTTTATTTATCTTTGCTTGATGGTTTGACGTCTTGTCTCTATTTGTGTTTATCTTTATTGATGTGTTTTTATCTTTTATCAGAGTTCTTCTATCGCCCTCGTGCTTAAGCATTAAGTATTCGAAATTCTCATTTATAAATATGCCGAACTACTGACCAATGTTTTTATTCTCCTGTCGCGTAGTAAACGATAACATGTTTATCTTAAGAACCGTATTAAGTGGTTGGTCTATGTTTTTAGGGGACAGGGTGGCCGAGTGGTTAAAGTAGTTCTACTAACTATACAACCACTGTAGTTATCACCACTGTGGTGTGAGTTCGCGCCCCGTTATATACATTGTCAAAAAGGTGTACTCGAGTTACAATCGTAAGTGATAGGGTATGTCAGTTACCTGCCCAAGGTCGGTGGTTCTTTCAAGGCACTCCGGTACCCATTTCCACTAAAACTGACCGTCATGAAATAGCTGAAATATTGCTGAAAATGACGTTAGACCACATATCAATCAATCTTTGTTTTTAAAAGTAAAGAAAACACTAAAGTTTTATAACAATTGATAAAAAATGCCAAAGTTAAAGCCTTTCCTGGTTCATTTTGAAAACAATTAAACTTTTGTACCGCAATTATTTAAATACTAGTAATTACTTACTTCATGATTAGATATTAAAGACCCAATATAACTCTCCGACTCTGCACGTCCATTACTTTTATCACTATGTTTATTATGACGACCATGATCGTCAATGTCGTCGTCGTCGTTATCATCATCGTCTTCTAATTCATTCTTATCACCAACGACAACGGCAACCTTTCCTTTATTTCTGTGCTTGTACCCATGTCGACTAGGCTTCCAATACTCTTAAAAAGTATTGAATAATATAATTTTGTTTACAAGCAAAATAAATTGAATTTATTGTGCAAATACACAGTCTTGTGTCGAAAGTATTCATAATATTTATATTTTACAATGCATATCATATTAAAACAGTCTTCATTTAAAAAATTCTGTAGGGCTTATTTCTTGTCCAATTTTCATAAAAAATGTACCATTAAAAAGAGCTTGGTAATAAGTCTCTTCCTTTAATTTTCATATACTAGTAACTTATTGTGTTGAGGCTTGCTCATTGTTACGATTAAAATACTATTTGAAATTTCTCACTTGACAATTTGCTATATAGTTAAATAGTAAATACTGACGTAAAAAATTTATATTTGTGTTAATATCATGACATTTAGAAAAAATTATTGGAAGAAACATTAAAATAGGAAAGAATGCATTTACAAACACTAAGGCCGAAAAAGAGAAACAAACCAAAACTATGGCATCGACCTCTATAGCACTTCCATATGAGAAAAATGAAAATGTATTAAACAGACTTTGTAAATGATATTTACATAGTATTTAAATGCTCACCCTCATTGTCCTGTGATCTAGAAACAATATCAAGTAGATAGTTTTCTATACGTGTTAATTGCTCTAACAATTCGTATCCATCGAACATGAAGTCGACATCCATGTCTTCCCAATAGTTTTCATAGCTTTTTTCATCGACACTGTATGGTTCCTGATCCAATGGAATTCCTTTTAAAACAATACATGCACAGATTACTACATGTTATACTGGTGGTACCATTGCTCTCAATCAATAATTGCTGGTCAGAGCACATGGAGACGGAAGAGCAAGTGACTGTTTGAACAGAAGATATTTTCTTCAACAGGGAACTTAATAACACATTGAGATTAATAGCAATTGATTGCTTGGTCACTTATCCATTCTGACCTATTTGATGCCAGTTCTTTAAAATGAAAAACAAGATTTTTTAATTTATAATTTTAAATTAAAAACAGTAAAGAAGCAATCTGACTGTAAATAACCCTATACACAAAAACAAAAACAAAACAAACAAAAACAAACAAACAAAAACAATCAAAACAAATCAACAACAACAGCAAAAAATAATTCTCATGCAAAATAAAAATAAAAGTAAAAAAACTATGGAAAAATGAACTCCCAAGAATATAAAGAACGAACAGTGTAAAGACATATGGAGGATTATAGGCATTTAATGGTATTTTGTTAGCTGCGTGATTCGTGAAAAATAAGTCTAAAACTAAACGTGATACGTGGTTTGAATATTTCTATATAAGTGGAAGCCGGAAACACAAGCGTGCGTGATACGTGATTTAGAAGCATGATCTCGTGAAAAAAGTACCTATACAGGTTCCTAAAATATACATATTAAATATACTTTCCTGTCATATCATTCAAAGTTTCTCAGTTACAAAAAAGAATAAATAAATTGAACTAAAAAATAAAATCGAAAAATCAACATAACCATAAAAAAATCGCGTTAAGATTTGTACATTGTTCAAAATATACACTGATTATAATTAACAAATAATACTTTTTGCCCTACCTGATACTGGCTGATGGCATGTTTCAATTAATACTAAGGCAACTAAAAACAATCTTTTGACACACCATGTCGTCGACATATTGCAATAACATAAGAGGACAAGGCCATGACAATAAATCGTGAGTCCTATTGATGACAAAGACAGATAAGAACAATCAGTGGACTACATTCACAGACATAATCATTACAATACCTATACAATATTGTTCATGAAAAAAATTTAGAAATAGGTCTACATTTTCAACATAAATGTCGACAGAGAGATATTTTTGTCGATATATCTGGGTGTTACTCATGTGATGTCTCCTTCTTGGTGTTTCCGATGTAACCATTGTTTTTGGAATATTGGTTTTTAATTTAACGGTTCGGTCCTCACTTATTTCAATAAAGTAAGTGAGAACCGAACCGTCAGTCAAAAAACGAACAATCCATGGACAAAGGCAATATCGGAAACACTAAGAAACAAGGACACCACTTGAGAACTGGACAAAAAAGAAAGAAATGAAGACACACATACAGATGAACAACACGGACCCAATAAAAACCATGGGTGAGATCAGGTGTACCGGTAGAGTAAGCATCTCCTGCTTCTTATAAGACATCCGCCGTGTTGAACATGCCAATTCCGGTAGTAAAGTCAAATCCGATAGAGTAAAAACAAACTTTAGTTGTAGAGGGAAAGATCTGTTGTCAGATAAAATCAATACAATATTTTCGCAACCTCACTTGTAAACATATTCTATATAGGATTGCCAGAAGATACTTTCATCAATCTGCAATAAAGGAGGTGAATATGCTTAATTCATTTTTATGCTAAATTTGTTCTGTAATGTATTCTTTTTATGTCACCGATTATGCTATTATCTTATTTTAATGTATGCTTCAATTCCCCGTCGTAGAGATGTATGCTCTTAATTTTTCTTAGATATGGTGTACTTCTAAATGAGGTAAATTCAATTAGTATTATCTAAATTTATGTAAATTTTAAGACCTAAGGATTAAATCTCACCATCGTAGTTTTGTCCTTAGCTTTATTTGATATTACTGATTATTCGGATTCCGTTTGGTTTTATGCATTTTAAATATTTTTTTTAAAATTATTGATTTCCGTTGTTTGGCTTCTAGTGCTGCTGGTAAGGAATTAATATCCGAAATGGCCATGCAGCTCAATAAAATTATTGAAGTTGGATTTAACATAAAATTATGTGTAATGGTCTCATGTTCATTTACTCCATATCCTTTTCGTCAAATATTCGCTCTTTCTAAATTTTCGGTCATGTAGTTAGTACTTCGGTGCTGACTCGAAAGCCGATTCTTTTTGGAACCTTACTATATCTAAAGTTTTGTATATTTTGTCGAAAACAAAGGAGTATCTCCCTCATGCAAAGCTCTGTCCTTAGATTATTTTGGCTTTACATTTAGATCATATTGGTTATTTGTTCTCTATCAGTTTTAAACATCTTTGAGTTTTTGGTCTTCCAAAAACTCTGCTCTGAAGAGACATAAGTTGTCGAAATGAGTATTACAGAAAGTGTATTCACAGTAATTTCTGTATTTAGTTATCTGCATTGCAGTATGTAAGACATGTTAGATAACATAATTTTATACCTGTAATAGATTAAATGTGGAACTCTGATCAAAACAAAAAAATTTAAAGCAAGAGCTTGGAATTTTAACTACAATATTATAGTTATTACAACAAATATGGTTAGATCCCTTCGTGAGTTTTGCTGCCACTTTTGATTCAGTTGACGTATTTCTAAACCTCTAAACAAAGAAAATAAAAAGATTTTCTTTTACGTTCATTCATCTCTTGAAAATAAAGCTTTTTGAAAAGTTGGAGTGATTTAGCTTGCTAGGTCTTCAATACGAAGTTGTTTTTACTCTATTTCTAACTATTATTCTTGCTCTTCTCGTCTCACCGCTAACATTTTTCCAACCATTTTCGAAGACCAAAGATCGGATATTGATCTAACGTCACAGCAAGAAGGATACCTATCCTTTAAGCTGATTTGTTTTTTTTTTTTTTTTTTTTTGTCTCATTGATTTCGGCTCTTGACAACTTTGTTCGATAATTTATTATCTCCATTGATGGTCAAGTTTTTTTCTTTTCTTTTTTGTTGACATTATCAGCTTGGTAATGCTTTAGCGTGATAATGCAAAGGAAAGTGGTATGTATAGGTTGCTCTTACTATTCAAAATATCATTAACTTAACCCTAGAAGTTATATATGATAAGACTCTACCACCAAAGCTTAACCTTGGCAATGGAACGTGGAAAGTAAAAGCCTTAAAGCAGACTGTCATGTACTAAACAAAACCTGCTTATGTACTAAATATAATTGAGTTATCACTTATTTTGACTAAAAAACTGACGAAGTTACTTGACCGCGAACTTCAGGTCAAGGTAAAAAGCATATAAACAGACTATCATATACTAATCCAATTCAACCAATATACCAAATATCTTTTAACTACTTGCACTTATTCGATCACAAAAACTTTACCTTGGTACTAAAACGTAAAATATAGGTCAAGGTCACTTGAGTTAGTGTCCTATAGATAATTTTTAAATTGATGGGTTCTGAAAGATATCTTGAGTGTACGCCGCTGCCACCGTTGCCTTTGTTGCCTACGACAGTGATTGGGATTAAGTTTCAATCAAGTTATTATATAACTATAGCTAAATGAACAATTTACACTGATGTCACTCTTTTTTTTTTGAGAGAGAGAGAGTTCACACTGTTATTGCTTTAGTTTTTTTTGTGTTGTGTGTGTGTAGTGGTTGTGTATTTTGTGGGCATGTGGTGTCTTTTGTCTTCCGTCTTCTGGTGTTCTTGCTTTTGCCTTGTCTCTGGACTTTGAATTATGTAATCTTGTGCTTTGTTCCTTCGGTATTCTACGGCAGTTGTTTTACAAATCTAAGCATGCGCTTAATTTATAAAATTGTGTATTTTTCTCCTTAAAATGTTTTTTTTAATTATTTATTTATTTTTTTTGTTGGTTTGCAAAGTCTGTATGAACTGTTGCATGTGATTGAAATCTTCAGTAATTGTAGATGTTCATGTTCTAATACCATCTTCAATTGAAAATGTTTTTGTTAAAATGAAAGAGTAATTCTGTCATAAGCTGAATTTCTGGCTTTTCTATTTAGACCCTTTTAATTATTTGTTATCAATAGCTCTGAACGTTTCGAGGTTAATGGACTTCCAAATGTTTTGGTTTGAACTACACTGGTGAGACATAAATTGTCGAAATGCGCATGAGCAGAAAATAAATTAACAGTAACTTCGGTATTTCATTATTTTTACGCAAAGCCGCTTTGAAGTGTCAATATGTGAAAGGTCTTATGAAATGCCCACAACGAATTAATTCAAGACTCTAAGATATAATGAAGTCCGAAGATTATTCCATGTTAAAAATATTTTTTCCTCTATGTATAAACCAGAATCATTCAACAGTTACGGTGAAATCTGTCTAGCTTCTCGTGTTTCTGATGTGCTGAAAGATTGTATTGAAACCCAATGGACAATTTGAATGAGAAGTAAACATATATTCAAAATCTAATTTTAACTTAGTGTTCCGAAACAAATTTTTATGATCGCGTATTGAAGCATGCCTTTAGAAAGGGGTTTATCTTTCAAATTATTTTTATTTTATTCGCATCATAGCACCATTGATTATAGGTGACCATCTGCCGAGACTGAATTTACAGCAATCTCGTTATCTAGTTAACTAAATCGAAATACCGAAGTTCGACGTACACAAAAAACAACGGCAGTAGAATACACAAGAAATATACAAGAGGCAAAGTCAAACTTGATATAAATTTACAGTAATTTTATTCGAGAATAAACGGGCATTAGTAACGGAAATCTGTATTTCGTCAATTTCCCCTTTCGCAGTATTTGTTTTCCGTTATATTGTCACCGGCATGCCATGTTTCCCTATTTACAAGTATTCACCAACCCAGTAGTCAGTACTTCGGTGCTGACCCGAAAGCCGATTCTATTTGGAACCTTGCAATATCTCAATTTTTGTAAATTTTGTTAAAAACTAAGGAGTATCTCTCTCATGCAAAGCTCTGTTCTTAGTTGATTTTGGCTATACATTTAGATCATGCTGATTATTTGCTCTCTATCAATGTTTAACATCTTTGAGTTTATGGTCTTCCGAACGTTTAGATTTTATCTGCACTGAAGAGACATAAGTTGTCGATATGCGCATACGTAGAAAATAAATTCACAGTAACTTCGGTATTTAGTTATTTATTTGCAGATGTATTGTCAATGCAAGATATTAAAATTGTGCATTCAATAAACAAGACGCTAATACACCTACTGTGAAGTACAGTTATGATAATAAAGTTACAATATGTAAGGTAAGTTAAAATAATAGGTCTAAGCTTGAGTTTGGTTTGTACTAATAGTACAATAGAATTGCAATGTTTCAACATAAAAAGAATCATGTACCAAAAAACGTATAAACTTACAGTCTGAACGTAGCCGTACCCACTAAAAATCTGGTTATTTAAAAAAAATAAACAAAATCTGTCTCACTCTGGCTACACTTATGGGAATGCTTCATCGTTATACCGCCCTATTCAATGGCATGGTCTCGATTATCGTCAAACATTTTGAAGGGTATTTTTTTCAAAAAGGTACTATGTGATTTATTCGTTGATATATCGCTACCTTCACTGGTCGCCATAGATTTTCGCTTTTCCTACATGTTGATGTGTAACGAGGATATACTGTACATATGAATGTTGAACACGCATTCAGAATGACGAAATAACATCAAAAACTAAAAGACAGTAAATATATATATATTTCATCCATTTTTAATTGTTACAAATTTTCTCTTGTTTATTTTGTGAACTTTATAACGTTTGATATTCATATTTTGTAAAGGATTATTGTCATTACATTTATATATACATGGTTTACAGACAGTGTCCACCTTGTCAAGCCCTGAACAGTTCATCTTGTTTTGTGGAATATTTAACGGTGGAATTCTCATATCAATACCATATTTTTTTAATACTTCCTTAATATGATCTTGATTATTGTGATAAAATGATCTCAGCATATTCCGGGTACGTTGTTGTATTTTCCCAGTAACAACATTGTAATCTGTTTCGTGAGCTTTAGTCCTACACACCATTCTCCTTAGAGTCTTCAAATCCACGTCATCTGAAATAAACAAGATCTGGAGAAATATATAACCTTGCGTATGTTTAACATGACATATTATATGTTTGTATTATAGGCACAAATTTGTGTCTCTGGTATAAAATAAATTAATGATAAAAATACTGTAAAAGTAGTAATTTTTGCGGTGTACTAATTTTCGCTATTTTCGCGGTTGACAAAAGACCGCGAAAATTCGTACCCGCAAATACCTCAGATACAATCATAAGGTACTCAGTTGTCTCTAAACACCGCGAAAATTGATACCCGCGAATATGTCCCAGTTCACAGTAATACGTTTACAGTAATTCGTAAAGTACTGGACTACCAGGTAAATTGTTAACAGCGACATTTCTGAAATAAAAACATCCGACGGGTTAAATTGATTTATCACAACCACTTGTTTTTGCTAGTGTCGGTACCAAATCCACCTGTCCCCGAGTTCATTTCGTTACTTATGTCTGTCTTTTGTCTCTCATAAGTGTTCTTTTCTAGTGAAGTTCACGTGTGGCCTGTGATTGTAATTTTCGGCCATTACAGTTGTTTACTGTTATTCTTTCTTTATAATCTACCACTGGACAGTTAAGTCTAGCATGTGTAAAACAAGATAAAAATAAGGAGATATGGAATAAAAGTTTATGGGACAAAATGCTTACAAAAACCCAACAAGATCTAGCAAAATTGAACAACCCTTTTGTTGTTCTTAGGGACCGACCATTTAACTTGAAAAGGGGGGGGGGGCTATGGTTTTTTCTAAAAAAATATTTTGGAGCTGATTTTCTGTGAAAAAAATCTTTTGGCTGCCAAAATGATGAAAAAATTTTCTGAAGGAGGCTTTCTGATAAAAAAAATAATGTTAATTTTGGAAAAAATATTTTGTTGATACACGTGAAAAAAAAATTTCGAGCTTAAAAATCATAACCCCCCTTCAGGTTAAATGGTTGGTCCCTTAACTAACTTGAAATCACCATGAGGAATTGACAATGATTATCACCTCATGCCTTATATTTGGTTCAAGCTAAGGTAGATAATACTAAACCCATGTCCAGCTATATCCATGGATGGGTGGCCGTCAATACCTGTTTGTATCCTAATACGTAACTGTGTCAGTAGCGTCGCCAATAATGCGCCTATGTCTTTAATAAATTTCGTTTCTTCAGCGTTACTATTAAATTTCAGTTTGTTATCTTACTCTTTGTCAAAACCTTTATTCTGATTTCTTTTTTATTGATATGTAATGATGAAGTTATTTTGCTTTCGCAGAATACATAATTTGGCAAACGAATATGGAAGTAACAACTGAGAAAGGGGGGAATTATAAAATGAAAACAAAAAATAAAAGCATATGGCAATTCAGATATTACACAAATTGTGAGAGCATATCAAAAGACAAAACGAATAAACAAAAATTAAGATGATAAAATATAAAAAAATACATAATAAAGCAGTAGCATAGTGCATCCTAAAAACTTCGAGAGAGCATGATCGGCTCCACAAAAGTCATAAGAAAACGAAATTAGAGTGTACGAAAAACGAGTTATCAGTATGAATAATCTACCGATATCGGTAAATTAATTAATCAAATCAATAAATTACTTACCAATATCCAAAAATTTAAAGAGGCTCACTAAGGTTGCTGCAATATTATTACTATAGTTTTCACTTCTGATTATGAAAATTTGATCTTTTCCAAAAACTTCAAGCCAGTCCTTTAAGAACACACTATATAAACCTGCTGTAAGGAACACCTATGTAAGATAACACAATGATTTGTGACAATAATTCAGATTGTGTGGATATAAATACTTTTAAAATAACTTTTTTGATTTATTTTTTTTCTGCTAAATTTGAGAGGATAATATATAGATAAAATGAGTTGTTGCTTCCTTTCTTAGAATGTAAAACATTGAGGTTGAATTTTTTTCTTGTGGTTTCCACCTGATTCGTCTTTTTGCCTCATTGGCTTTGGATCTTAACAATTCTGTCCTATTATTTTGTTATTACCCCCAAACACCTAAACTGAAGAATAAACTTATTGACTATATGTTGGTTTTAACTAAGTATACTAACAGTGAAGCATTTTATGAAGATCGTCTCCTGCGTGCTCATGCGTTTTGATTTATAAAATAGAAGTAATATGAGCAACAATTAAATATATGAATGAATCATATACAAACCAAGAATTTGTGAACTACATACACCTGTAATCCGTGAGCTGGAAATAGTTGCAATCTTAATTTTCTAGCACAAAGTGTAGTGAAATCGGTAGTTCAGATAAAATTACATAACTTTGGCTTCTGGCGATTGAAGGTCTATTCCTAATTTTTCAATACAATGTTACAGTCACGCAACTTGTGAATGACATGTATCATTACTCAAGACCTGGCATTGAGTCGTTTCGTCTAAACGGTCAAAACTAATTTCTTCCTTTCTATGCACGCTTATATTTTTGCACATATCATTTCTCACATGCCGAGTGCTGCATATTCAAGTCATGGTATTGATCTTTAGAAATATGTACACATTATCATACTCTCAAATTTTGCATTTTATTATTTTTTTTCTTGTAATTTCCAAAAGTTATTTAGGCCACCTGTTTACATAGTCTATATCTCACAATTTTGCAATTGATTCGCTTAGCGTCATGTGTTGTTTATATGTCAAGATTATCACGCTGGTCTATGATAACGCACTGACAACGGTGCCAACGCGCTGACAACGGTCTTTGCAACGCACGGACAATGGAAATATATGGTATTACACGCGTAGATTTGACCATAGGTTTTATTTTTGGTGTTTTAAGATTTTATTGTAATCCATTACAATTTTTGAAAATACCCACACGTAATATGAAAATTATTGCGGAATCCTGATGTTACACAAGTAAAGTGAAGAAAACTGGTGTTTACGAATAAAACTGTGAAAAAATTGAACGGTCGAACAAAAAATAAGTGTCATTTGTGCAATTTCCTAATTTACTTTCAAAAATATATTAATTTATAAATGAATAAAGCAGCATAACGAAATTTTATGTTCTTTTCTATGTTTTCCCAAGATTTAGATGCCACAGATCTTCTTAAAATCGCGTATTAGCATTGAAAATAATGCAACGCATGAGACAAGGATTCAGGTACAACGCAAAGACAACAGCCTGTCGTATTACTTAATGACATAAATAGCCTGTTAGCTGCCCAAATGAGTTTAAACTACTCGCCGACATCCGATTTTTGATTTATTAAAAACAACTTGCACTTTCTGACGACTTTGACAAAACGAAAAAAAATTTGCAGAAAACTCGATGTGTAATTGCAGCTGTAATTCTAAATCAGGAGTCTGTATTAGGAACCAACTTTGAACGTACTTTCAAGATTCATGAAAAGATTGACGTACTTCTTCACTGTTTTTTGGACAGGTTACGTGTCACGCATAGATCCCTGCAGGTTCTCTAAATTCATTGTTTTTGAATTAAACTAGAGAATATGTCTACAAGACACGGATGCCCCGCCGACAAAATTATCACAATAGAAAACCTATGTTAATCAGGCATAAATTAGTTTCCAGTCACTGAATCATCATGAAATAACATTACAGATAATTTTTCAATAAACTTTTGTTGAATAATGGAAAGTAACAAAAATACCATTTAGTCTTTTAAACATTAAATATTGGCCAGGTTATAAAATTTTCAATGAAGTATATGTAGTATTGGACAATTCCATTGTACACCGAGCGACAATATCATTTTACCTGTATGAGACAAGGCTTGTACATCGAACGACAAAAACATTTTACCTATTAGAGAAAAATTCAAGGTTAAATTCCGGGATTTCAAAAATTCACATAATATAGCAAGGAATTTTCCCAAGTGCGGGAACTTGTTTTACCGTTAACAGATCACCAACACGATAAAATAAATACATTTTAACCACATGTTGTATGTCAAATAAGAAAATAAAATTGAATTGAAACGTTCCGGTTAATTCTGTACATAGTCGCAACAGGGAATTTTCGGTATTTGGTCGTATTTCACTCGATCCGTTCTAGCTTGTTTCGCAACTTAATCATGTTTTTTCAACTGTTCTTTGCTAGCAATTTCACCTAGAAATATTTTATGATCTTGCTGATTATAACATATATCAATTGGCTGGAGTCACTACACATTAAAAGGCACTATTTTTATAGTACTATTTTCGAGGTCTGTCAAACATTGGCGTATTGAAATAGTGTAATGCCCCCTGACAATATTATGGCTTTGACATTTAACACAATCTGGGCACACTGAAGCTATAGTTAGTCGTCATATAAGCGGGAGGTGGATGTATCATTAAACCTGGTTTAACCCACCATTTTATTTATAAAATGCCCGTTCCAATTCGGGAATATGACGGCTTGCCAAAAATGTACTGTGTCGGATTGTGTTTCCCTGATTCAGTCGAATGTTATACGGATTTTCCTTACTGGTCTCTTCCTTTGATCGATTCGGACTTTTGTTGTCACTTTTATTCATCAACATCTAGCTGTTTGAAATGGGCCTTTTGCAACATTTAACAAAGTCATTCAACTATAAAATGAATGTCAAAATCAACAAATTGTCCAAAAATCGGGTAGTTCCCACAAATATGAGTAAATTCATGAAACATCACAATGATATGCTGTGTAGTTGTTGAGAAAAGTATGTAAAACACAAAATTTACCAAACGTCACTCAATTGTAAAATGTAGGTCAAAGACACTTAATTGGCCTTGATTTGGACAGTACTCATCAAGTTGATTTATTTTGATGCAACAACATTGGGATAGCATGTTAAATTGATGAAAATTGGACTTAAATGCAAAATTTAATAAAAATCACTCTAGCGTAAATTATAGGTCAATGATTTGGGTAGTACTCATCAAGGTAATTAATTTAATGAAACATCATGTTGGTGTAATGTGTGGTTGTTGAGAAATGGACTTAAACGCAAAATTTAACAAAAGTCACTCAAGCGTAAAATATAAGTCAAAGCCACCTAAATGTCAATGTTTTGGGTGGTACATGTACTCATCAAGGCAATTAATTTGATGAAACATCATATTGGTATAATGTGTCGTTGTTGAGAAATGGACTTTAACGCAAAATGAACAAAAGTCGCTCAAGCGTAAAATGTAGGTCAAGGATTCCTAATTATTGGTGTATCTGGTAGTACTAATAAAGATGCATGTACTGATGTAATATTATCAAAATACTACAAGAGGTTGCCGATATATTGATCTAAACGCAAAACTTAATATCGGGACGGACGGACGTACGGGCGTACGTGCGGACAGACAAGGGTAAATCTGTATGCCCCTTCCACTTCGTAAATTACACGCGAGATTCGAGCTCTCGTGTGTTTGAAGTAGAAATTAATTTCTCAATTACCAGTAAGGTAGGACAGGACGAGATTCCTTGCCCATTTAGCAAAGAAATGCTTACCACTACCTACGGACAGCGATAAACTTTTGATATGTTTGAAGCGTACCATAACATGCTCCCTAATATCACAACTAGATTTTTAATCAAACCTATTCAAATTGAACTCAAAACCCATACAGCTTATTTACCATATTTCAGTATGCTTCCCGCTTAATGCCTAGAACAAACAGTTTGTCCCATATCATGCATGTAACACATTATCACACTAAATAAATAAAAGCGGATTATACCCGTGTAGAGGTTATTGGAATGCATTGCGTCATTTCTAGATCTGCTGGTCGTGATAGTTCGGCATTTGCTGGCCTATGGTTCTCCCACACATTTACATACATGTTAGACAACTGGGCGTAGGATTTTTAGCTTAAACTTTACCGTCCCAAGAAATAAACATAAATCTATGGAAGAAATATTTGTCCTCAAAGATTTTAAATAAAAAATAACAATAAACAACAAACTAAATCTAGTTGACCACATTTGTATCTGAAGTTAACTTAAAATTTAAGATATCTGATTATTCGGATTTCGTTTGGTTTTATGCATTTAAACATTTTTTGAAATTATGGATTTCCTTTGTTTGGGTTCTAGTGCTGCTGATGAGGAATAAATTTCCGAAATGGCCATACAGCTCATTAAAATTAGTGCAGTTGGAGTTAACATATGTGTTATGGTCTCATGTTCATTTACTCCATATCCTTTCGTAAAATATTTAATTCAGGAGTTTGTCTTTTATTGCAGTGTGGAGTTGGTAAAACAATTTCCCGTGGTAGAGATGTATGCTCTTTATTTTTCTTAGATATGGTGTACTTGTACGTGAGATAATATCTCATGTGTACACTTTGTTTAATTACTATTATCTAAATTTATGTAAATTCTAAAACCGCAGAATTAACTCCCACCATCGTAGTTTTGTCCTTAGCTATATTTGATATTACTGATTATTCGGATTTCGTTTGGTATTATGCATTTAAACATTTTTTTACATTTTTTAAACATTTTTTAAACATTTGTGTATTTTAACAGGAATTTCAGAAAATTTTCCGAAATAACACACATTTCCGCATGAGCATTCCAACGGTTTTCAGTTTTAGCATAATATAACCATTTCGAAATACTTTAAAAGCACCATACAACGATTTCTGAATAATCTTAACATTCCGTGTGGGTATTGCTAACAATAGAAATAAATACTTTACTGACTAAGATTCATAAAATAAAAATTTGTGGCTTCTTAAAGCCATATTTTCCCGTTGTCTGTGAGTTGAAAATGCCGTTGTCAATGCGTTAGCACCATTGTCAGTGCACAATCATGGACCAGCGTGATATCTTCTATAAGTCTTTTCTAATCACGTTGCCAGATAATTTATAATTGTTGACGACAACGTATCCATGAAGTTAAAAAGGACATGGATACAGGGCCTGTAAGTCTCGTACAATTTGGAACTTCCGGGATCAAAAATTGTACCCGGAAGTTACATTTTAAACAAAGATATATGACGTTTCAAACAAAAATTTGAACTTCATAATCCTCAGACGTCATGTTTTGGCGGGAAGCGTTTTCAAATTGGCATTTTATCGTGGATTCTCGTGAGTCATGTGACGAGGCTTACAGACCCTATAGCGTTGTTCGACATCTCACCGTTAAATCCCTTCCAATTATGTTCCGATTTGTCTTTGTCAATGTTTGAATAACTAAATAATTAAAACTTCCGAAATTTTTACATGGTGTTGTTTGAGGGTTAAGGAAGTAACACGTACCATGGATCTTTAATTGGTTATGTCTAAGGGTTAGAAATGCTATCTACCCATCAGCTAACAAGCAGAACTTTCAAAAACATATTTTCCTCGCTTACAAGGTGTCAGTTGCTGTTAACAGAGTAGGAGATGCTTACCCTTCCGGAGCACCTGATGTCACTCTCGGGGCGTGGGAGTTCACACTGTCAGTGCCTTGGTTTTGAATGTTGTGTATTTTATATCTGTGCTTTGTAGCTGTCTAACGTCATTGTTTTCTGTGTTCTCGTTTTTGCCACCTCTTGAGACTTCGATTTTATAAATACTACTCCTTTGTTCCATCGGTATTCTACTGCCGTTGTTCCAACTGTTTTTGAGCTTACTATGAGGTATGCGCAAAGCCCATTGTTGAAGTCCAATAATAAAAACGTTGTTCCATTGCTTGTTTTTGCTGTGTTTTATTCAGAAATTTGTGCATTTTCCTATATCCTTTCATTTTTTTGGCGTAGCAAGTAACGCATACTCTGTTGAACACTCAGCCTCCATACTCTGTTGAACAACCAGCCTCCATACTCTGTTGAACACCACGCCTCACTGTTCAAGGAATTCTATGAACATGTCTGTATTATTTCTCATAGTTGTATGTCAAATTAGAATTTAGTTTTATGCCTATGTTCGATTCGACAATTGATGTCTCTTCAGTACAGATCAATTCAAAAATATGGAGATCTATTAACCAAAATATGTGTTAAAGTTGAGAGAACAAATTACCAATAGAATCTTCAAAGATGAACTTATCGCACTGAAAATTTTGTTGAAGTTTCTCTTAATAACAAATGTACCTTCATTTGTTCAAATGTATCCAAGTTATAAGCACAAGCACGTGTTCCATTTTGTTTCTTGCAATCGTTGAAAATACGGATGGATTCCTGAACTTTCTCATGGAAATCTTCAGCAGAACACACCTTTTCATACTTATTGAACTGTATATAATGACTGTATAGCCTGGAATTAAATAACGATTTTGATAAAGTGAAGAATTTGAACACAATACTAGTACTACTAGTATTGCACAATACTAGTATAATATATGTGTACCAGTATTGTGCAATTCTGGAAGATACTGAAAAATACTGGTTAACCAGTATTAAAGATATGCGAAGATACTGGAAAATACTGGTACAACTAGTATTGCAGATACTGGAAGATACTGGTGTCCGCATAAAATTTGCTTGTGATGCTTATGTATTAATTAGTGTGGTATTGTAATAAAACTTAAGATTGACTGGGCGGAGTTTGCCTAAAACTTTGAACTGGGGTAAATCTACTTTTTTAGTGTAGTGCCAACATTAGGTGTTAAAAGATTGCAATCAAATTAACCATTAATGATTATTTAGTCATTTGTATAATGAACACTTTTCAACAACAAATAGTTTGTAATTTGTATGCCCCAAGATATCAATAGGAACATTCAGTAATCAGACAATTATTGATCTATTGAAAAATCTCCCTGCATATGGTCTATTGTACCTATTGATGTTTTGGAATGATCAAATCCCGCATGACAAGTAACTCCGCCCAGTCAACCTAAACTTTTCTTACAATAGTAAAAACAGCAAGTTTCTCTTTTATGCCCTATATTACAATTGCTTAATAATCAGTTTCATGTCGAAGATTGAATTATATTTTGTCCTGACTTATATTTAAATATAATTTGGTAAAACGCATATATGCCCGGTATGATATTAATACATGCCAAATTTAAATCGGAAATCGGACACAAATCTAAAATGAAATACATGTACAGCATAAGTAAATTGACTGTTTATTGTGCAACTTGGGTATTTTTTGTGTTCTGAAACTATTTGCCTGATGCCACTGCTGATGGACAAGAGCACTGCCAAGGGTATTAACCCCCTTCAATAGTCAGACGTGTACAACATGAAAAATTTACCTTGCGTTTTTAATTTAAAAATTTCAATGTTTTTATCAATATACAAACCCCTTAAAAGTACTGAGGCTTCATTCGTTGGATGTCTTTGGTACTGGATTTTGCTCCCATTTTGATATTTTAGGTATTTAGTACTTTTTGACTACTTTTGGGTTTTGGCTTTCCAAATTTTTTGATTCTAATATAATTGCTTGAAACACACGTACAGTATTACGAAATTTACTGTTTATTATTCAACTTTGGTATTTTTGTATTTTCAAAGAAACAGCAAGCTTTCAAGTTTCAAACAGATATTGGAAACAATAGAATATAATCATTGCTCTAGTTTATGCTCCAGTTTTTGTGACAAATTTGTTTATTTGTGGTTTGTCAATCTTTGTCATGTTGTGTCCATTTGGGATGCCTGTCTATTGGCATGTTTTAGGCACCCTTCAGATTAGCACAGAGCACCTATTGACCCATATTACCAAATTACGTATTGTCATGTTCTCTCCTTTCAAGATTGTGGTCATGGTCTACCTGTATTGAGCTTTATTCGTATGTTTATTATACTATAGGGAAACAGGAGAGAAGCAGGTGAGGTTTGGGTACCAATAAACCGGATCAAAACTACCACTGTTTTTTTGCTAGTGCGGGTGCCAAATCCCGCAGTCCCGATGTCCTATCGTTGTTTGCGTTTGTCTTTCGCCTTATTTGTGTTTTTTTCCTGTGTATTTCCCTGGCAGATTGTAGTGAGTAATACTATTTTACAGCCATTGTAGATGTTTCTGGTTATATCTGTTTATGTCATTCTATATATTTTCCCTTTCTTACCATTGTGCTTCAGTATTCGATTTCGATATATTAACAATTGTATCAAAAATGAAAAGTTTGATATGGCATAAAATTACAATTTGTCCCTGCCACATACGATTCCTTAGGCAGGTATGTATATTTTTTTCGTAGCACAGCAACTTTAAACGATACCTCTTAGAATCACTTAAGGTTTTATTACCATAACAGCTCACCTGTCGACGGAATCTCTGAGTAATACGAGTGTTATTACCAGCTTATGCGGCAACAAGATTTTTTGAGTAGTACTAATGGTGAATGAAAGGAATTGGAGTAAATGTACATGAGACTATGTCTCTACAAATACATGGTAAAAACAAGAAAAGTTACAACGCTTTTATTTTTGTTCTTCATCTTGAAGTCACCACGAGGCCTTCAACAATAAGCTTTGCTCAGAGTAAGTTCAAGACGGCTTCCAGCACCGGCCCGAGCTAAATTCTTTGCCAATTGTCAAACAGTCAAACAACGCCACACCTATGTCTTTACTGGTCACGGATGCGGGATTGTCAACAAACATTAATTGAACTGACTTCCTCGTACAATCACTGTCATCCTTTGTCCGACAAAAGTACTAGTGTCCTAAGCTAGTGGAGAAATAAACAAGCATAAAATCTAGTGTTATTACTTACCTGGTGGCAGGACGTCCGGACAATACTAATAATTTTATACCTGGATTGATACATTTTTCGACAGAAACCCTTGACATTACTAATATTATATAAGATTGGTTAATTCCTTAATACAATTACTAAGTTAAACTTACCTATCGACAGGATCCCTTAGCATTACTATTAGTTTTATATTAGGATTGATATATTTTATTAAATTGGGTGTAAGGTAAACAGGCTCTCGTAAATTTGGATCATTCTGTGGTATCTCCCTCCAGTCAAATGGATACCAAATGTCCATGGGATCTCCGTGACCTATTAAAAATCATTTTCAGTAAAAAAAAGTCAAACTGATTTATCATTCATAGTAAGTGACTTATCTGAAGGTGGAATGTAAATATATCACATCGAAAGAATCCTTAAGCATCACTTTGTACATATATTTATATCATTACATCGGCAAACGAATACCGAAGCAAGAACGAGGAAAGGGGGAAATTCTAAAATCATAAATCCAAAATCACGGCAATTCACAACAACACAAATTGAGACAGTATGACAAAGACAAAACAAATAAACAATAATAAATAAGAACGCCACAAAACTAAAGCGCTAGCAGTGTGAACCCCTATAAAAACTGAAGTATCATCAGGTGCTCCGGGAGGGTAAACATGATCTGTTCCACGCGTGGCACTAGTCACACTCACGCCAGTGGAAAGTCCGGTTTAGTCACAGTCGATGTCAGTCAGTCCGGTAACAAACTCTGGATCTACCCAAAGATATCTGTTCTCATTTGTGAAACAGAAACATTGTAATGGTCTGTCAAATTGGAGGTGACGACCGTAAAACTTCTGTAGTGACAACTACAGACTGAGCCTTGCATGAAATTTATTTCAAAGTTTTTAAATTTTTTGCAACTCAACCAACAAGTGTATGATATAAGCATGAAAAGTCAAATAACTAGAAAAAAAAGAACTGAAAAGGTCTCTAAAAATTTTAAATCTATTATTATGTGACCAGAAGATAATAAGAATTTGTCAAGATGCAGTTAACTTTTTTCATGAAGGTTTGCTTGTATCGCTCCCGCGTCTTTGGTGGCCAGTATGCAAAGTGGAATCGTTTCACACTGCTAGCTATAGCGCGTTACTTTTATTGTGATCTTGTTCCTGTTTGTTCATTTTATCTTGTTGTCTTCCTTTATATTTCCTCTTTTGTTTTATTCTATATATTCTCAGTTTCAACATTTTTGCTTCGGCATTCGTTTGCAGATGTCTTAAAGACGGACCAGATTAGTACATTTAGTCACCCATTCAATATTGTTGAATAGAACATCTTATTTTGTGATTTTGATGACAACATTTTAAGGTTTACTTGTAGAACTAGCTTAAGAGAGGTAACTCTTTAAATCAGTAAGACGTGTGACACAGTAAGTTCAGTTTCATCGATGCTTTTTAAGCATTAACAGAAGAAAAGTATGTTACTTCAAAACTTAGAATATTTTTATGAAAATTTTTAAAAACAAACATACAAATGATTTTTAAGAGTTACATCCCTAAAACTAGGTCTACCTCCTTTAGACTGACTAGTGCTGTCCCCCGGCTCTCAACGCTTTGCTCTGCTACGCTCAATATTTTAAGGATTCGAAACAGATTCGTCTGTCTATACCTCCTTAAATAATGTTGGGATAATGTATAACACGACCTGCATAGGAATAATATTCTGTTCCTCAAATAACTTTCAAGGATGAAATGTTACTTCAAAGCTTAGTCGAATGTATTCATAAAACTATTTGAAAACAAACATACAAACGATTTTAATATCCCTTTAACTACCTCCTAAAATCATGCTGGTGCAATATATATTAAAGCAGCAACTTAGAGTCTAAAATTTCAAATTTAATCAATCACCCTGACTCACGGCTAAATTATACCCAATACTGAAGGAAATGCTATGATGCTTTGGTTTTGACTGGTCGTAAACGTGAAATATGGTGCAAATGTTTAAAATCTAAAGTCAAAGGTCAAATTTAAAAAATTTACAATTTTGTATATTTCAAACGTTTCAGCATATGGAGTATATATTTCACAATTAATTCGTTACTGTAAAGCGTGCAGTACTTACAGTGACTTTGTGGTAAGAGCAAAAGCACTGTCACAAAAACTGCTGAGTCAGGGATATGTTCAGCCTTTGTTACTTTCGTCCCTTCAGAAATTCTATGGCCGTCACCAAGACATCATAGATAGATATAAGATGTCGGTGGCACAAATAAAAACTGACATTTTCAGCTAGATTCGCGTCTTCCCTGATTTGACATTACCGGTTTTGACTTTACCCTGGATTGACCCACTGAGAGTGTGACGGGTGCTGTGCACAGAGCAGGACATGCTTACTCTTCCGGGGCACTTGATGTCACTCTTGTTTATTGAGAGTTCACACTGTTAGTGCTTTAGTTTTTTGTGTTGTATATATAATGTTCGTGTGTTTTGTGGGAATGTGGTGTCTTTGGTCTTCCGTCTTTTGATGTTCTTGCTTTTGCCTTCTCTCTGGACTTTGATTTGTGTAATCTTGTGCTTTGTTCCTTCGGTATTCTACTGTCGTTGTTTTTCAAAGCATATTTCAAAATATTCTCAAATGATTGCTTTTATTATCATTGCTTTTGTCTCTCAGGTGGTTCTTATAGAA
>MJUU01070594.1:63973-90288 GCA_002080025.1 Modiolus philippinarum
TGTACTATTTTATAAAAGAAAATGAAATGTCGAAAAAGGATGACTGTCATGTATGCAGGTATTACCCGTGCAACTTTTTAGCTCACCTGGCCAAAGGCCATGTGAGCTTTTGCCATCACTTGGCGTCCGTCGTCCGTCGTCGTCGTCCGTAAGCTTTTCACATTTTGACTATCTCCTCTGAAACCACTGGACCAATATTAACCAAACTTTACAGGAATGATGTATGGAAGGTCCTTCACATAGATACTATCTCATAATTATGAAATAGTACCTCATAATTATGAGATATTAATCTTATAATTATTAGATAATTATCTCAAAATTATGAGATAATTATCTCATAAATATGACTTATTAACTCATAATGGTGAGATACTATCTCATTATTATGAAATAATATCTCATAATTATGAGATGTTATCTCATAATTATGAGATAATTATCTCATAATTTTGAGATATTTTCTCATAATTATGAGATAATTTTTTTCTTCATGTGGCATCAAAACGCTTCCGTAATATACGATTTACTTTAACTAAAATAAACTTGTTTTAAGGTAAAAAGTTCTTGGTGATACTTTATTTAGTAATTACATGATTATTTTTTTCTACAAAATCGAGATTCAACTCCCGACCCACGTGTTTTGGTTAATCGATAGACCCAGGGCATTATAAGCAAAACTACAGGTGTTCAGTTAGCCAGGTGTACTCCCTCTGTTTTCGACTCAAATTTTCTGTTAAAGTAACATAGAAGGGTAGTGGAAAACTTTTTCATCCTTTGTTGTAGAATTATGGTAATGAATGGTCTGAAGCGGCAAAAAATTAATTTTCCATAAGTGTATGGCATGCTATCCTTTAACATTTGTTAAAAAAGATATTCAAGGAAAAGTGGCAAATTTCGTTGTGGCTACTTTAGATTCCAATTTTCGTTGAAATAGGACAATGGTGACATTTTAAAAATGGGGCCATTTTGAAATTTAATCCATGCAGTTTTCCTTATGATGTTCCAACATTGTGCCAAATATGAATTAACTATATTCAGGCATCTCTGACAGAACAGCAGAACAAAATCCAATAATAATAATTTGAAAGAAACGGACTTTGGGGTGGTGATCTATGTTGATAATTTTTTTTGTGGACTTTAAAGGAAAATTATGCGGACTTTAGCGGAACTTGTTATTGTGGACTTTAGCGGTGTTTTTTTTGGACTTAAGCGGATGTAATTTTGTGGACTTTAGCGGCAAATTGTTGTGGACTTTAGCGGTGTTGTGGACTTTAGCGGTTTTGTGGACTTTAACGGTGCCACAGCGTCATATCATTTGTGACGTAATCAAAATGTTAGAATTTTTGATCGACAATATTTTTGTCGAATTTGGAGGTCGTGTTTTCCAACAGACAATAGGGATTCCTATGGGAACAAACTGTGCGCCGCTTTTAGCTGACCTTTTCCTCTACTCGTACGAGGCCAAGTTTTTACAAGGGCTTATTCAAAGAAAACAAAAACATTTAGCCCAGCTCTTTAATTTCAGCTTCCGCTACATAGACGATGTGCTTTCTCTTAATAATCCTAAATTTAAGGATTATTTACATCAGATCTATCCAAATGAGCTTGAAATTAAAGAAACAACTGAAACACCTACTTCAGCTTCGTACTTAGATCTTTTATTGTATATTGACGAAGATGGACGTTTGAAATTTAAGCTATATGACAAGCGTGATGATTTTAATTTCCCCATTGTGAACTTTCCCTTTCTTAGCAGCAATATACCTACCTCTCCAGCCTATGGAGTGTACATTTCACAGTTGATTCGTTACTGTCGAGCTTGTAGTTTGTACAGAGATTTTTTGAACAGAGCAAAAACACTGTCCCAAAAGCTGCTTAGTCAGGGATTTGTTCAACCTTTGTTAATTTCATCCCTCAAGAAATTCTATGGCCGTCACCATAGCATCATTGAAAGATATGACGTGTCAGTATCCCAAATGAAAGTGGACATTTTCAGCTAGATTCACGTCTTCCCGGATTTGACTACCGACTTTGACATTTTCCCGGCTTGAATCACTCACAGTGTGACGTGTGCTGTTAACAGGGCAGGACATGCTTACCCTTCCGGAGCACCTGATGTCACTCTCAGATTCACTGGAGTTCACACTGTGAGTGCCTTTGTTCTGAATGTTGTGGTTTCTGGTTCTGTGCTTTGTGTCTGTCTGGCGTCATTGTTTTTGTGTCTAACGTCATTGTTTTCTGTGTTCTCGTTTTTGCCCTGTCTTTGGACTTCGATTTTTGTGAATATCACCCCTTTGTTCCTTCGGTATTCTACTGCCGTTGTTTCCTTCAATATTAGGTATAATTTAGCCGTGTGCCATGCTGGTTGATTAAACTCCGAAAATAAGCTAGATATTCACGACAGGTTGCTGCACTATATCACGACCAACATATAAATAATATTCAGTTACTCCATTAACTGGTACATACCTGTAATATAATTTGAATACAGCTGTTGTAGTTTGGTGTCATATTTCATATTATTAGACAGGGGAAACAACTCAGTAAAATCTGACAATGTTTGATGTCGGCCGTTGTCTGATGCTAAAGGATAATAAAAATGGTACATTTACTATTTCTTCAAAACTGAATCTATAGAAATTGTTAACAAGACAAATCTATAGAGAGATCAATCGACAGCAAACAAACTAAATACAGAGGGTAATCGACAACAAGTCAACCCAGCACTGAGATATTGTTCAATTTTCAATTGCTCTCGTTGAAATACCTACATACTAGAGTTTCTTCGATTTACATTTAAATCTATTTGCTCTGTAACATCTCCAGTGGTGACTGTAATCTGTATCAGTGAATTACTAATAAAATGTTCATTTTTCAAGACTAAATGGAAATCTAATGCTTACATGTTCCATATCGTTTCCAAGACCAGAACCATGTCTCCTTGTTAAATATCCCTTCGTTTTGTAATATCTGAGGATGAAGCAGCAACCGTTTATATAAATCAGTAGTCCCTGATTTACAGACACCAAAAATATGAAAGTATGGCAAACATCGTAATTTGTGACTATCGTCATCGTACCAACATGGATTTTTGTAGTTTTGTAAAAATACTGGTTTCTTCTAGAAAATAAAATAAAATGGAAATGTAAGAACTTAAATATCAAGCATTCTATGCTATGAAAAAGAGACATTATCAGAAATATGTTAATTAGTTAGAAAGCTTTAATAAATTTTTCATAATTAACCTATTTACAAAGTAATGTTCATATAATATCAGATTGGTTATAATCATTTCGGTAAATAAATACAGGTTTTTTCTTACTAATTTTTATAACAATGACAGAAGGATATATAGAATAATGGTAGTTTTGAAAGTCGAGACTGAAAATATCACCGTATCGCAGCGAGTCCAATAGGACGAGCTGTGATTCTAGTGATATTTTCTGTCGTGACCTTCAAAACTACCATTATTGTTTTTATCGGCAACGTCGTGAGAGTCATGATGTTAATTTCATGACGTCATTGCCTGATATTTTCTTATATCAGGTTGGTACGGAGATACTGACTAATATCAGTCAGTAAGATCAAAGAGAAAATGTACATATTGCCGATAACAGAATATATTCACTATCTAAATCTATTTATTTTGGGGTTAAAATAATCTATTCTTTCATCCATATAATTGAATTATTACGTTCATTTGGAACGGAACTGTCGCAGATCCTGAAGATCTCGAAAGAACTTTTGGGTAAAATAACAGCAAATAAAATGTATCTTGGCAAAAGTGCCAATTGCTTGTTTTTTTTTCTCATTCTTCGTGACAAATGGGGCAATTTTTTTTTCAACAAGATAAGAGAATATTTTTAATGACTTAAACTCTGTTAACTTCATACGGTCTTGCAAAAGGGCTTATGTCATATTTTACTTATTTTCTGAATTGCTTGTGCTGAAAAAAACTATTTTCTGTGTAGTGAAATAAGAATACTTCCCATACACAGTATATCTTCTGTTCTATTGACATCCTTAGTATCTCTATTTGTACAGTTATATGTATAGTTATAAAATCTTTGTACCCATCTGATATCGATTTCCCCAGTCTTTTCTGTTGTCCACAAGGCAAGATGAATTGTTTTGAAAACATTATTAGTAAACATTATGGACCAACAGAGATGAAAACATGCAATTATAACTATAGTTGCTATCAAGTATCGTAACTTCAGCCTAAAATTATATAAAAGTTTTTAGATAAGATTAAAGTATCCGGGTTTCAAAAATTAAAACTCACAAATAAAGTTTCAAAAATGTACAAGAACGCCATAAAACTGAAACACTAGCAGTGTGAACCTTATACAAAAAGGTTTTCCGCAAAGCTTCAGGCGTTGTAACCCGTCACCAAGACTACGGAAGCGTATTAATGCAAAATAAAGAAAAGTAATATCTCGTAATTATGACATTATATCTTATAGTTATCTCATAAATGAGATACTATCTCGTAATCATGAAATGATATCTCATAATTATGAGATACCATCTTATAATTGTGCAATATGAAAAAGAAAGGAAATGGGGTAAATGTCAAGGAGACAACATCCCATATCCAGGTTAAAACGACCCAAAACAAAGCATCTAGGGGTCACCGTACGGTCTTCAACACAGTGAGGAAGTATCTCAAAATTATGAGATAATTATCTCCTAATTATGAGATAATATCTCAAAATTATAAGAAAATTAAGACAAAGAAAAACTGTGATATACAAGACCAAAAAAAGACTTTCAATTAAGAAGCGCACATAAACCATTCAAGAAGCGGTAAAATGCATTTTTTCTAATTTCTATCCAGTTTTCACATTTCCTGAGCGGTGGTGAAACATTTGTTCTCCTCTCTAGAGAGGAGAACAAGTTTCATGACATTTCCCGCCAAATTTATTCGGAATACAATCTCGGTGTTTTTCGTTCAGTCATTAGAGAAACAGTTTCTTCAACTTAAACACGTTTATTATGAAATTTCTCACAGTTCGTTAAATAAATTTTCAAATATTTAAAAGCTCGGCAAGCCTCGCTTTCAAACATTTGCAAAATTTATATAACTCGATGTGAGAAATTTCATAATCAACTAGTTCTTGTTATGGAAACTATATTTCTCTAATTTCTAGTAAATTTAACCAACGCCTGACCGATATGATAAAAATATTTCATTTTTCTAGTGAGAGAAAAACTTGCGTGGAACATCCCGCCAAATCTATTCGGAATATTATCCTCAGCGTTTTACATTATGTCATTAGAGAAACATTTTCTACAATTTAAACACGTTAATTATGAAACGGCAAGCTTCGTTTTTAAGCATTTGCGAATTTTTTTAACTCAATGTGAGAAATGTCACAATTAACTTAGCTCTCGTTGTAGAAACTATATATAAACAATAACTAACCATTTGTATTTTAACGTCATAATTTTGCGATGCTCTTTTGGAGGATCAAATATGATCTACATCTGCCTGTTTCCTTTTTTCTGATTTAACATTTATGGTATGCGTGATAAGTAGTAGCACTAGAGGGACGAGGCGCTTATTATTTGCGCTGGATTATGTGGATTACAAAAGTGACGTCATAGTCTGACGTCATTCGGAAATAACGTCACCGGAAATTACTTTATCCTGAAGTAACGTCAAAAGAATGATGTCATCGGAAGTGACGATATCAAAAACAGACCAATTTTAACGTTTTCTCCCTGTTTTAAATCGTATAAAGTTTGAACGGACCAATGGGAGCATTGTCCACCTGATTTCAAAGTATAACTTTTTTGCTTTTAACTGCATTAAAAAGGGGGGATGCCCGTCCATTCTTCTACTACTTTTTTTAACCGCGATTTCCCGAGTTACCATTCGTTTCCCGTACAATGTATATATAAATCCGGGGTAACATTGAGTTTCTAAAGCAATTGGTGAAGGTTTTAGCGATATATCTTTTACCGTTATCAAGACATCGGGCCCAAAATCCGTAAATGGCCCAAATCACTTTTTTCCTTAGTCGAGTAATATAAAAATGTTATATTATGTTCAGGATAACTTTATTCTTCTTAATCGAATGTTGTCATTTGTGAAGTCATATCTCTAATAGCATCGGTGCTACGAGGGGCCGAAATTTCAAGATTGCCCAAAATATGTTTTCCTGAAGTCGAGTACTCAAGATGTGTTATATATGTATTCAGAGTAACTTTGACCATCGAATGATGATATCAATAAAGTCATATATCTTATAGTATTGGTCCGAAATTTTGATAGGGGGTTATTTGGTGAATTTTATAAAAATATTTCCACTCTGCGCTTCTCCCGGCTTGTGACTGGCTTCCCCATAACCCCATTCCCCTCTTTTTTTCTTTTTTTTTATGGCTTAACATCAAGTTGTTGCTCTCCTCGGTTGGTGGTTGTTCGAAGCTGTCCAATAGGTCATTTAACAGATATTTTCTTTTCTTCACTGCATATTGCCAAAATTCCCTAGAGTCGTAGTCTTCTTCTTCTTAAACGTTTGGCCGTATCTTTGATCTTTTTGTGAATTTGGTCTTTGTTGGAATCGTGCATCCAGAACACCGTTTCCATGTATTTTTTCTCATATGATCTCTATAAGGTTCATTCATCTCTTCAAATGCGGCTAAACGAGCCCTTTTCGAGTCGTGCAATTCTTCCATCAACTTGTATTCTGGCTCGAGTTTGTAAAATGTTTGATACACGATCAGGCTCCTTGGAGGTTCTTGGTCATCGTCATCGTCAGTGCTTCCGAACGTGGACTCTTCTGACGTATGAGAGTCGTTACTTTTTTCGTTGCTATATACGGATTCATAAGAATGATTGCTTTTGTCTGATACGTTGGACTCCTTCTCCAATTCAGTTGGTGAAGTATCTTCCATGTCGTGTTTCTGATTCGTGTGGCGAACGAGATTGAAGTGACTTCACAAATGTTGCAGTGATACATTATCGACTTCTTCTGTTCTCTTGAATCGAAATACAAAAGACGATATTTTAACGAACAAGGCTATATAATAATAATAATAATAACATCTTTATTTAAAGAGGGTGACCTAATTAGATATTGTCTTATTTTCATTGTCAAGGTCAGACAAGATTGGGACTGTAGCTGCTGATTTGCTCATTTCACTGCTCACGTGCTGATCTCGCTGCTGGCGTGCTCATCTCGGAATCGCTGCTGCTGCAGTGGGAACAGTGGTACAAGTTGTAATTTCAGTGCTAACTTGCTCATTTTCGCTGCTCGTGAGCTCATCTCCGAATTTAATGGAGGTGGTGGCGGTGATGATTGTGTGGTTTCAGTAGTGGTGATCGGAAAAGCGACAAAGTCGCTGTTTCAAGGTATGCTGACGTGCTCATGTCGCTGCTCACTTGCTCATATCACTCCTCACGCTACTCATTTCCCTGACCATTTGATAATTTTTTGCTGATCGCGTGCCCATCTAGGGAATTTAGTGTTAGTTTATTGCTACTGCGATGAGAACGTTGGAAAGAAAAAAACACATCACAAGAGTAACACACACACTTTTATCTATCTATTTATCATTTTTCTATTGTCGGAACCTCTTAGCCACATCCCCAAACTCCAATCGAAGACTGCTTTATGACGGGAAAAACAAAAAATGTATAATTATCAATGTTGAAATAAAGAAAACCTCAAAAGGTTTTAACTTGTATTGGCAGTAAAAATCATGTTTATCATAAATGTAAATATAAATATATTAATCTACACAATAAACATAAATGAATGAAATATAACATAACACATACATAACATTATTTTGGCAAAAAGTTCCGCCTTATAGAGCACTCATTTATAAATTTAAATACAAATTCAATTTTGGTAAAGATTAAATTAAGGGCGGGCGGGAGGGAAAAAATCGCTCTCAAAATTTTCATCAAAACTTTTACATAATAATGTGTAAGGGATAAGAAAACAAACAATTATAGTTACGGATTAACAAAGGAAACTTAAACTTAGCCAATGAAAATAATAGATATAATTACTTGAGAAGAATTTAATTTTAACACCTCCCCCGCATAACCAGATAGATCCAGATAAATCTAATGTAATCCAAACAAATCAATGAAGTGGAAATTTATAGATATTTCACTTTGCTAATTAAATAATTTGAATATCAAATTAATCCAATTATCAATGTTGAAATAAAGAAAAACTCAAAAGGTTTTAACTCGTACTGGCAGTAAAAATCATAAATGTAAATATAAATATATTAATCTACACAATAAATATAAATGAATGAAATATAACAACACATACATAACATTATTTTGGCAAAAAGTTCCGCCAAGCCTTAGGCCGCCAAAAACTGTAAAAGAAAAGTCGACAAATATATAATCTGTTCTCCTTTCTTAAAAATATTATATTATTCCTTCCAAAATGTATAAGGATAGTGGAAAGAAGAAAAAAGCGAAACCACTCATGATGCATAAAGATCATGGGTAGAGCAGAAAAGGAATACTGGCATCATATTCTGGATGGCAGTTCCCTGAAAAGAGAAAAGAAAATGTATACAATATCGATCATTTCAATACATCATACATAAAAACATTTATAAACTCATGTGTTTGATTATATTAATAACCTTTTTCCTCAACAAGGCAGTGCCAGCAAAATTTAAATGTAATCCGTCTCTTGGGGCATATAAAGAGGGATCTGGAAAATTGTTATGTAAAAAGCATTTATATAAATTACAAAACAGTAAATTATTTCTTTTACATAATTTCTTTAATTCTGCATTGACTTTGTTTACTTTGTTTTGTGGTTTTTTATGATCTGTCAGTCTAGGTAGAATAGATATGAACGCGATTTTTGCATTTGTTTTTGTTCTTATCTTATGAATTAAGTCACCATAGTATGATAAGATTGTATTAACGGATTGACCAGAAGAAATATTGTTGGTTCCAACTTGAACAAGGACAATGTTTACAGAACTTAAATCAATACTCCCAGATGCAATCAGTCTAGAAAGTCCTCCAATTGAAGCTCCCGGAAAAGCCTGAGTGGTACAACCATAGATACCATCTACATATTTTGGTATAGAAGCCGAAATAAGAGTAGCTCTTTTCTCTGTGAAAATGCCTGTAAATTATGAAACTAGTAAAGAATTGGAAATATGTGAAGTCATTTTCTGATCTACAAGTATTTTATCATCTAAACTAAATTTTAAATATTTCTTATAAGCGTCACTTTTCCAGTCACCGTATAACTGTATTAACTCTGAAGGAATATCTGCAGAAAAAGCCCAGCTGGCCCCACCGCGCCTGAAACTGTGAGAGGAGTATCGATCAGGGTTTTTCCCGATAAAAATGATCATCTGTTTAAGTACTGACTGAAATTGCCTGTAAACAATAGGATAAACAGTTTTCCTCCTAAAATAACAATATGCGGGGCTATTATTTGGAACAGGAACTAATAACTGCATTCGTAAGTAAGCTTGTACAGGACATAAAGGAGAATCAGGAATTGATACAAATGGAATAACTACCGCCCGCTCGCCAAATTGAATGGTTTTAGACCAGTGTATAGAAACTAATAAGACGTTACGTTTTTTATCAAAAACGAAGTTTTGTCTGCAAAGATGTTTATCAGGATTAAAGGAGTTAGGGGTGTCAGGAACTAAATTTGACTTCCTAAACATTAGAAAAAAGGCATGTAAAAAGAGACACCACATAGTAACATCCAAAGGACTGGTCATGTCAAACCTTTTATACATCTCACTCAACATGTAAGGCGTGACTGGAAGTGCTTGCCTTGGACAATGAGGTTTTAGTCTTGCTATCCCCTTTAAAACCATTTTTAGATGAAAGGAATCAAATTGTGGATAATCTAGATCTAACAACAAATGTAAAAATTTAACGGCACTAATGTAATTTCGGATAGAATCAACAGACTTAAAACTCCTACTTAAAAACTGGGCGTAAAGAGTAAGTATTTGAACTGATGTAGGAATAGGTTTTAAATTAAAATATATACAAAACATGTAGTATGCTTCTAACTGTGTTCTTATGTTTTTGTTTGTATTCTCTGCATATGCATATCTAGCAGAATTCTTTGTATGAAGCTTCAAATCATCGAGCTCTGCAAAAATAAATTACCACTTATTTATAAAATGAAAGAAAGATTCTGGGACTTGAACTTCCTCATAGCTTTTCAAATCTACTCTAGACTGAAACAATTTTGAAAATCTACTATGAATATGCCATCTAGATACATAACCAGCTAACCTGTTTTCTTCTCCAATAACGTGTTTAGCTCGAATTTCAAATTCGTGAATTGCCGCAATATAACAAAGCTCACGTAGACATGTTTGCATAAATATGTCTTTCGAGGAACCCGAATTAATGACTTTAACTGATGCCTCATTATCACAGTAAATTAGTATTCTTTTACCTTTAAAACTCTTACCCCATAATTTGACTGCAACAACAATAGCTAAAAGTTCCAGACAATTTACATGTAAATGAAGGAAGGGAATAAAGAATGACAATATTGGTTTGAAGAAATAGCACCAAACCCATTTAAACAAGCATCGCTAGAAAAAACCTCGTCTGGAGAAGACCATTCTTCAAGATGCATGATTGAAATACCACTGTAATCCGGTAAAAATCTGTGCCACCAAACTAAATCTTTTTTAACCTCATTAGGAATGCTTCTAATAATTTTGTGTCCACTGTCCACGACATTTGAAGGGAATGCTTGTCGTAACCAATTCAATAATCGGCTAACAAATAATCTTCCTGGTCGAACGCAGGTAGACACAAAATGAAGCTTTCCCAATAAAGACTGAAGATCTCTTAGAGAAGCCTTCTTTTTTCGTAACCAAGCCTCAACTAATAATGATATTTCCTAAACTCATTCAGGTGTGACCTCTAAAGTTAATTTTAAAGTATCTACTGTAATCCCCAAAAATTCCATACGTATTGTCGGAGGGATACATTTCTTTTTAGACTCTTCCAAACCACATTTTTCTAATAATAACCCTAAAGCTTCATATGCATCCTTTGCTTTATCTGCACATTCTGCACCACCAAAATCATCTAGATAATTAATCGCTCTCAAAATTTTCATCAAAACTTTTACATAATAATGTGTAAGGGATAAGAAAACAAACAATTATAGTTACGGATTAACAAAGGAAACTTAAACTTAGCCAATGAAAATAATAGATATAATTACTTGAGAAGAATTTAATTTTAACACCTCCCCAGCATAACCAGATAGATCCAGATAAATCTAATGTAATCCAAACAAATCAATGAAGTTGAAATTTATAGATATTTCACTATGCTAATTAAATAATTTGAATATCAAATTAATCCATTTCTCCCACCTCGGACAAGGAAATCCACTATTTTCGCGGTGAAAGATTTTTCTGTCTTACACAGGGGGTGTAAGACAAGCTACACGCGTATATTCCCTCCAGTTTTTATATCATACCAAAATACCCAGCCTGGTCCACAAGGATCGAAATGTATATAAATAGTATTTTGACTACCTTATAACGGCAAAATTTGAATAAAAACACATTATAAATGCCTAAATCGTCGGCACTGAAATAACCCCGGACTCGGACGCGTGATCCATGCTTTATGACGTCGTGAAAAGGGAAGTAATTCATTGATGTCAATAAAGGCGTTTCGAAGGTGATTTGTTTTATTTTTTGGATGCTGAGGGGGAGAAAAATAATCAAACACCAGTGAGAGGGTCAGACAAAAAATCTCAGACCCTCGGGTAAGATTTCTAGAGCTTCGTCCGAGTGCTTGAAATCTTACCCTTGGGTGTCTGAGATTTTTCTGTCTGACCCATGCCCTGGTGTTAGATTCTTATAATCTTTCATTTAGAACCATGCTTTAAGACTTCACAAATGACACCATTCGATTTCAAAGAATAAAACATTCCGAACACATATACAACAGGTTTATATTACTCGGCTTAGAAAAATCGATTTTGGGCCATTTCCGAATTTTGGGCCCCAATATCTCGTTAACGGTAAAAGATAGAACGTTGAAACCTTAAGCAATCGCTTCAGAAAATCAATGTTTCCTGGATCGTACATCGTACGGGAAACGAACGGTAACTCGGGAAATCGCGGTTAAAAATAGTAGCAGGAGAATGGACAGGCATCCGCCCTTTTTACGCAGTAAAAAGCAAAAAAGTTTAACTTTGAAATCGGGTGGACAACGCTCCAAATGATCCGTTCAAACTTGTAACGATTTCAAATGCGCGGGAAAAATTCTTATTGGTCCGTTTTGGATATCATAACTTCCGATGACGTCATACTGCAAGTTCACGTCATCACACATGGTCACGTGACTATGAAATCACACCCGGTGAGTCACTTCCGATATCCACATTATCCATAAAAATAATAGGCGTCCCAATCCTCTCATACTACCACAACAGTTTTATGTATGGTTTGTTTGCCAATTTGTCCTTTTACTGAGTGTGTATTGTTCATCGTGAAAGATTATCAAAAAGCAGCGTACAAAAAAACTTAAATCAAGCACTGAGTAGAACAAAAATTGTAGTATGAAGGAACAAATAACTAAATACCGAGGTTAATGTGAATTTACTTTCTGAATATGTGCATTTCGACAACCTATATCTCTTCAGTGCAGATAAAATCTAAACGTTTGGAAGACCATATACTCAAAAATATTTAAAAACTGATAGAGAACAAATAACCAATATGATCTAAATGTAAAGACAAAAGGTCCAGAGACATGGCCAACACCGGCAAATTTTCGCACCGTCTTTATTTCGCGGTAAATAGACAGGATTTAGTTCGCGCAGTTTTGAATTCGCACTGTCAAATGGTTGACCCTTGACTTCAATGATAGACAAGTATATTCGCGCCGTTTTATTTCCGCGCTTCCATTGCAAACGTGAAAATCACGAAAATAAAACTGCCGCGAAAATTTCCCGGTTTACAGTACGCAAGAAAGCCATAAAACTCTTAAATAAAACAAAATACTCAAAACCAAGACACTCACGGTGTGAACTCCCGTGAAAACCAAGAGTGACACCAGGTGCTCCGGAAAGGGTAAACATGCATGTCTGCTTCTGTTAATAGCACCCGTCACATTGTCAGAATGTCAATCTAGGATAAAGTCAAAATAGGAAATGTCAAATCCGAGAAGACGCGAATCTAGCTGAAAATGTCCATTTTCATTAGGGACACCGACACGTCGTACTTATTAATTACGTTATGGAGATGGCCATACACTTTCTTCGGGGATGAAAGTTATATAGACCGAACAAATCCCTGCTTCAACAGCTCTTGCGACATGCAGTGTTTTTGCTCTTATCAAATATTGTTTTAAATTTTTAAGCATAATAATTGCATATGCGATCATCTTGTACTATATGTGCACTAGATATATATAAATTGGTCAAACAAATTGCAATAGTTATAATATATGTAAAACTTACCTTCAGCATTGGTCTTTCCCGTTTTATAATTCACCTATGGTTTGTTCACTTGCATAGACTTTTCGCGTATTTGTGGACAAGCACGTGCAAGAAAAGTTCAGTATTATATCTGGTGAATTTTTCTCAGTGACTTAGTCAACAACAATAGTATTATAGAATAACTAAGCATACTTGAAGATTTCTAACACCATCTGTCAGGTTTTGTCAGTATTTTGTAAACCCCTTTTCGCTTATAAATTCTCAATTGAGGACAAATTTCATATATGTATTTTTGTTGAATTTTATTGCAGAAAAATATAGTTTTGTGTCACGTAAATTATAAATGTTACCTACCTCATCATTTGGTAGATTTAGTTTAAATCCCTACACAGAATGTCACATATACAGTTGAGCAGCAATTAACTATCTCTGATCAGCATTTAATTGTAATATGTATTAAAACAATGACCGTTTTGCTGGATTAGTTTTAAACCAATAAGATTTAGGTAGATATAAAGACGATATGCATTTATGTATTTTATCGCCAACAATTAGTCACCATTTTCCGATGCAAAAATGATTAGAAAAATATATTTTCTTGCTTTCTAAAATCTACTTTTTATTTAAATTTTGATTTCTTCTCTTTATTTTCCATACTTTTTCAATTATTTATGATTGTGATCCATAAACAGCCTGTTTATGTATTTTATTTTTATGTTGTGAGACTTAGCTGTTTTCAAGACAAGACATTTAGCAAATGAATAAAATATTGACCATTTTGCATCGAAATCTACTTTACACACTATAATAATTAAACACCTATTTCTTATAGTTTACATGCTACTTTACTTTGTTTAACTATTTACGGCAGACACAATGGTTTAAATATCTGCCAAATGATCCATTTAGCAAAATTTTTTGACTATTATTTAAATTATTCACCTTTCACCTACACTGTCAAATACAAACTGACTTCAATTAATTTGTAAGTACCAAAAGTAATGTTTTATATTATTACTGTGTTTGTGACATATGGGTATGATCCTAGGGGCTTTTGCATTAGGTATTTGTTTAACCCTTCCGCTGGCTTTTGCTATTGCCGGGTACCAAGTCCTACTGTCCCGATTTCCTATCGTTGTTTACGTTTTATGTGTGTATTTCCCTGGCTGATTGTAGTATGGAATTGCAATTTTCAGGCATTGTAGATGTTTCCTGCCCCCCTTTTTTCATTTTACCTGCTAAACAAGTGCTCTCTTTGTAGAAAAAATGTTAACATTTTTGATAGAATTTCGTAAGGGGTTTGAAGCATTTTTAATTCTACAACGACACACCCAAAAACACTTCACTCCTAAGTTTTGAATGATTGATGTTATGTCCAGAGAGGCTTGCTCTTTTAAAAATATATTGTATAGGTATATTACTGACATAGAGTTTCTTCCACAGAGTGTCTATCCTAGCTTTGTATTGTGGCCTGACTACACTACATCGACAAGTTGTTGCCCTATCCATTACCTCTGTCAGCCCACTACACGGAGAAATACTATCCAGGTTCCGGGTCCAATTCACGAATCATGAAATGATAACTTCTAGTTTAATGTTCTGTTCATAAGCCCAAAGAAACATACATATAGTACACAACTGATGCATGAATTCAGAGTACAGTCGTTGGATATGTCTTTATTAAGTGTTTGTATTTGCCTGCATATTTACACCAGATATTTGCATGAATTTGTCTGACAGTCTGTAAACTTATAAGTAATGCGTTCGTTTTATATTCCATTTATTGTGTAAATGCATCATGGATCATCAGGGGCAACTGTTGACTATCAATATAAGCAACCAATTTAAAATCTGCGAAAGCTTTATTAAACCTTAACAATGATGTGGTTTTAAAACATTTTGATATTCATGCAAAAAACCAGGATTCTAAATGTGAGTGTTTTGCACTTTATTTGTCTTTTATTTATAGTTTTATATTTTAACTGATGGCAGTGTTTGCTAATATATACTCAACAAAAAAGTTAAGAACCATAGTTTTTTCATTTCCAATACCATACCAATATACAAAGTGTTTCAACAAAGTTTAGATTTACTAAATCATACAATACCCAATAAGTCTTGGAAAATTGTGTATGATGTTTTTGTGATTATCAAGTTAGAAACTTAAAAAAAGTCTCTGGCGTCAGTCTTCTATCTGTTCATGCCTCCTCGAAAAACACAAATCAGCCTTGAAAACAAATGAAATTTAAGGTAGGAACTAATTTGATGAAGCATTTTATTCCATTATTTCTGTGTCTTGATGTTTCGAACGACATTGTTCAATCAAAATGCTCTTTCAAATTTTGAAAACGACAGGAGCAAAAGTGGATATTCCCCTATTGGAAAAATATGAACCCTGATCTGAATGCCCGTTTCTTTGACAATTTTCAACAATTTGCACTGAACAAAGTCTTTATACAGTCAAAAGATTGAACACCTTGATTAAAATGTCAAAATCACGATTTTTTTTTAAATCGTGATTTTTCGAATCTCAAAAATGGAAAATTTTGAAAATAGCAGAAAACATTCATTAAGGTAAGTGTATACACTGTGCAAAATTTCTTATCCATTAGCTAATGCATCGAGATGAAAATAAAAATGCACTATTTCAATTGGATATGGCCATTAACATTTTTTGCCCAGTATATTTCTCCCCATATATTAACATTAATTTTGTTTGTATATTTTCCAAAGGACTATTTGGTATCTTTATTTTCATTGGTTTTTGATAGACATCCTTTAAAGAAGTCTACTTTAACGCCACGGTTTCCAAATTAACTTTAAAGTGGACAACTATAGATTTTGGGGAACATTAATATTAAGATTAAAAAAAAACACAATGACTTAATATATAGAACTGACGACCCTTAACGGCCCTTGAAAACAATTATTGGTTGTAGCATGCCATGCATGTGTTAAACAGTTACATGCATCCTTGAACTCAACATGTCAGATTTTTTCATTATTGAGAATAAACCTATGTTTTGATAATCATCGAAAAGTTATAAGAAAATAATAAATTAATTAATAAAACAATAAATAATATTAAACACTAAAAACTATATATTACGAAAATAATAAATTAATTAATAAAACAATAAATAATATTAAACACTAAAAACTATATATTTGGCAATGTTTTTGAACACGAAGGAAAAATATCTACATAAATTACTTTTTTGTCTTGAAAATCAGAGTACATAAAACTTATGATTCGGATTTGTATCTAAATAACATACATTGTCTTACCGTAGTCACTGTAAATTTTATATCTGCAGATGGCCATTTCGACAACAAATGCCTCTTCAGAGCAAATCAAATCAAAACCTTTGGAATACCATCAACACAAATAGTGAAAATTTTACAAATTTTCGCCCTTTTTTAAATGATAACATGTTAATTTGTTACCTAATCTATGATAATAACATCCGAATTTTGTGAATTTTCGTTGCCAATAAGAAAGCTTATATGCTGCATAATCTGTTTAAAATCATTTTCAGTTCTAATTTCTCTGATTTTAAGTTTCCCAAAATCATGTTCAAATCCTAAATATTCTCCTTTCAACTGGATGTAAATAAATCGATGTCCGTCGGTTACAACAGCAAACACAGGTATATCCGTTACGTTACTGTCTGTGCCATCTGTTGTTAAAGCTGTCTGTAGAATCATCAACTGTAGAAGCGCCTGAGCGACAGAGCTGTCACTTAAACTCTTGATGCTTTTGGCTTCGACACAACCAATTATTCTTTGTCCTTTTTTTAAACAGTAATCGAACCGACAATTCGGGAGAAAACTGCAATCAATATTTTTATCGACTTCAATTTGTATACCTAATACAGAACATAAAGGGATTAAAAGTGCATCTAAAATAAGCCTACTTCCGGTCTCCGTGCTTGTGATCGATTTCAAAAGCGTCAGCAACTCGGGGTCTTTGTTGCGTTTTCTCAGTGTTAAATCTGCGCCCTTGACTGTTTCTAATAGACGCATTACGTCTTTCAGAACAAAGTCATATACCTCATCAAGAAACGAAGACGTTTTGTCCGGTACGTCAAGTTTGGTGACGCATTCGTCAAAAATGAAGTATTCAGCAATATCCTGTACTTTCCAACTGCTGCAGGCTTTGTCAATATCGCTCTTTTTTGGCGGGGTATATTTGTGTCGCTCACGTGATCTGTTTATATTTATTGTGTCATTAACATGTTTGAAATCTTCGGCTGCCACCTGGAGACTAGTTGATGCTTCTTTCTTTATTTCGTTGAAGATGAAGCCATTTTCATTCTTGACATTTCTGTTTGTCCTCAACTCATCTTTTGTGTTTGTAAAGGGAGCCGAATTGATCATTATCTTGGTGTTCAAAACTTCATTTAATCTTTTGTCTAGTTGGTCAACGCTTATTTGATCAGAATTTTTGGCTGCTGTGGCAATCCCTTTTTCATCAGATAAGTCAATCTCTGAAGTCCCAGAATCCAAGTCAGAATCGCCATTCTTGGAGGCATCTTTGGCAACTGGCTTGTTCCCTCCTATAATTGAAGGAAATGAGTATGGCAACCCACAGTCAATTTCGTCTCCCAGTGATTTTGGTACAATGTTTGAATAATCAGTATCTGATTTCTCGTCTTGTTTCGTATCGGAATTTAGTATTGGTTTTCCATCAAAACAATCAGATTTCTTGTCGTTTCTCGTTTCTTCACTAAAGTTTGTTCCTTTCGGAATGATATCCTTTAGATTTCGATCTTCTGACGTATCGTCCATATAACTTTCAGTGCGTGCTTTCTTTCTAGGAATGAATGGTTCACTAATCTCATCCACACCTGTTTTTCTTTTATCATCATATGTTTTCAATAAGCTTTCACTATCGTCATCTTCGGAAGATAATTCAATAGATGGCGCCTCTGTATCAAACGGCAAAACCCGAGACACAGATTCTCTTCCTAAATCATCAACTTCAAGAATTTTGTTTTTCGACTTTGGCCAAGTTTCTGCCTTTTGTGAATTTGGTTGATGATCAGAAGACAAATAGGGAGAATTCCGCTCTGAATATCGAACGTCTAAATGTTTATATTTATCAAGAACATTGGCCTCTCCGGTCAGTTCGATTGTTCCTCCTTTCTTTTGTAAAAGTTTATTTGCAAACTCTGTGGACAGGTTCTTGAGGTTGTGTTTTCTTTTTATGGTGACATTATTTGTTGGCAAATGTCTAAATGTCTTAATACTTGACAAAAAGTGTTTCCATTTCCTTTCGTTCTCCAAAATTCGATTCAGCTCCATTTATCTACAACGAAAACAAAATCAAAATCAAGGATCACAGAATGATGTTCATGAAAGGTCAAGTCAAAACGCAACATCCACAAAGGGAGTTGGTAACGATTCACCATATTGTCGGCGAAATAAGTCTCACTTACTTGAGTTTGTTCACCTGTTTCAGTATTTATATTTTGTGATAGTATTTATATTTATCAGTTTTAGATTTGTTGTATTAGATTTAATTACCCTTACTGACATATAATCGCACAAAGTCCTTATTCTTTCAAAAACTTCAACATTAATCCACCTTTTGATCTTTTCAGTATGATTTGTGGTAACCATGCCCATCCTTCTGAAGCACCTCATACAATACTGTACGGGAATCCATGATCTAGTTTTCGTTTTGTTGGTAACAATATTTGTACAGATTTTAATAAGAAAAAGTACAGCATAATTATTTAAAATGTGCATATAGCCCATATTAACGGTCCGTGAGCCCTTAGTTTGTTGTTCAAACAATGACCTAGTGGAAAGAGCAAACGCACTGGCACAAAAACTGCTGAGTCAGGGCTATGTATGTAAACATATATCTGTTCCAACTGACAAAAGTTCCATTAGAACAAATATTATAAACACTGACATGAATATTTTTTTTCCTTTTGGAACAAATCTTATGTAATATTTTTTCCTTTGGAACAAACTATATGGTGGAACTTATATTCTTTCTCATGTTCCGCCGTTGCTACTTTCATCCGTTTAGAAATTCTATGGCCGTCACCACACTTCATAGATAGATGTGAAATGTAGGTGTCACAAACCAAAACTGACATTTTCAGCTAGATTACGTCTTCCCGGATTTTACATTACCGGTTCTGACTTTACCCTGGATTGACCCACTGACATTTTGACGAGTGTGTATTCAGAGCAGGTTATGCTTACCCTTCCGGAGCACCTGATGTCCCTATTTGAGAGTTCACACTGTTAGTGCTTTAGTTTTTATTGTTGTATTTGTAGTGTTTGCGTTTTGTGGTTGTCAGCGTCTTTGGTGTTCCGTCTTCTGGTGTTCTTACTTTTGTCTTGTCTCCGGATTTGGATTTATGTAATCTTGTTGTTTGTTCCTTCCGTATTCTACTGTCATTGTTTGGCAACAATATTTGTGCAAGTAATTGACTAAATACCAATTTTATTTGACGTGTGCATATTTTGGTTGGTCTTGGTGTAAAGTAATTGTTTAAATTTGAGAAGCATAATTGTAAATAAATGTTGCAAGTAAGTTCTTAGTTGTCCCAAACATTCCCCTATATTACCTAAGTATCTTTTTCTATGGCTACAATCAAATGTTCTGTACAGGATCCAAGATATTGTTCTAAGAAGTCATAATCTTCTTTCTTGAACGCTCAACATTTCATCGGCTCAGTGTGCAGATCGAACTGTATTTTGAATAAAAATTCAATATAAAGCATTCGATTTTTGAGAGTTTGTGTATTAATACAATATTCAATTCTTGTGTGGTTTGACAACAACACACTATTCATGAAGTTGAAGTTAAGAATGTTTATTTGACTTATTTTCCCATCTTAAAGTTTAAGAAATGATCAAATGTACAAAAGTTACTTTACCCTTAAAAGTACTAGCTTTATTATATAAACTAGAGCTGACGACCCTTAACGGCCCGTGAAAACAAAGTATGGACAAAATGATATACCTCCCCTTTTACAAATTATCTCCCCTTCAAAATTTCAGACAGCAATCATATTACTTCAAGCAAATCTTCAGCTTGTGTACTAAAACTGTGCAACAGTTCATCAAGCAGTGGTTTAGGAGAACATGCGCTGACAAGGATCACCCCTCCCCTTTACACAGAAAATATTCAAAGGCAAATTATCTCCCCTTTAAAATTTCAGGCAGCAACCATATTACTTCATGCACATCTTCAGGTGGTGTACTACAACTGTGTAACATTTCATCAAAATTCAAGTAGCTGTTTAGGAGAACATGCGCTGACAAAGTTCGCCTCCCCCCTTTTTCCAGAAAATATTCAAAGACGAATTATCTCCCCTTTAAAATTTCGGGCAGCCACCACATTATTTCATGCACCTCTTCAGATGGTGTACTACAACTGTGTAACATTTCATCAAAATCCAAACAGTCGTTTAGGAGAACATGCGCTGACAAGGTTCACCTCCCCCTTTTTCCAGAAAATATTCAGACTAATTATCTCCCCTTCAAAATTTCCGGCAGCAACCATATAATTTCATGCACATCTTCAGATGGTGTACTATAACTGTGTAACATTTCATCAAAATCCAAGCAGCCGTTTAAGAGAACAAGTGCTGACAAGGTACATGGACGGACAGACAGACGGACGGACGGACAGACGGTCAGACGGACAGACGGACGGACGGACAGGGTGATTCCTATATACCCCCCAAACTTTGTTTGCGGGGGTATAAAAAACGTTATGCACAATATTACTAGTTTTATTTAATTGCGTTTTTACGGCCTGTAAAATACGTATTCTTTTCTTATTTACTGAAGTCAAATTAAGTGCAAGTAATAATATTATGTACTTGATATTTTTCTATTAGGTTAAAAACGAGGAACGAATACCATTCTTTATTCCATGGCTCAACTATGATTTAAAGAAAGTATCAAATGCGACAAACAAAACCGTTCATTGCGCATTGGTTTGAGAATTCGATGTACAAATTAGAATTATTTTATTGTATCATCACCTACATGTATATGTATAGCGTGTAACAATTTCTAAGGCTGCTCTGTCTCAATAACCCGGCTATAGACTTGACCAACCTTATTAGTTTTAAAGCGAAATAAAGCTTAAATGTGCACAAAACATAAAAACAAGGCGTAATCTTACCTGGTCGTCTTAACGTGGACTATTTTACAAGATAAACATATATATGATTCAAACAGGAAGAAAAATAACAAATTTTCATGATTCATCTAGTTTTTACCTGTTTACGCTGTTGTACACACTCATAGTGTGACAAAGGTCTATAAATACATTGTGTACTTTCCTAGGGATATTTTTGATATCCATAAATGTTAATATTTTCTCTCTTTTTATTTGAATACAAATATTCATAAATGCGTATTTATAGCGAGTCAGTGTAACTTATTTGGATTGAACAAAAATTCAAAAAGACTCTCTTCATAACAAACAGATAAAAGTACACAATTTACCATGATTACCTAAAAACAAAATACAAAAATACCAAAGTTGCATAATATATAAACAGTAATTTTCTTTATGTTGTATGTACACGTGTTTCAAACACGTAGTTTCTCATCATCAGCAGCATTAGAATAAGATTATGTCAAATTGGAAAGCCATAATCTGAATACCATTTTATTAGAAATTTGACGGTCTCACAGTTTTCGAGTTTTTTTTCTGTTGAGAGTTTAACGCCAATTTAGGCAACAACCATTTTCTTATCGGGGGAGGGGGGTTATAAATTTTTCCAGAACCTTTCTCCGACTGAATAATATTTTTTTACTATTTTTGCCTGCTATGTATGGGGCTATGTGCAAAATCAAACTTTTTTTCGGCCCTCTGGGCCATCATTTTTTTTCAGCCTCCACCCCCAATATGAAAACGGTTCTTGCCTTATTTTCCAGAAAACCGTACCTAACATTTGTAAATATACAAATTTAAAGATGATACCTATATTGAATGACATTAAATAATCAAATTCCAACATTACCTTGCACATTGGTATGAATTGCTGTAGGGCATTTCAAGTTTGTTGTCTCCTATCAGCTTAGCAGAGGACTTTTTAACACACTGTATTTCAGATCTCAATTTAGAATTTTATCTTAAATGATTTTAAATCTGTTATCAACATTGACACCTTTAACTGCTGTTTTAGGGGGTTAATAAAGCAACCAGACAAGAAACCACTATTACCTTGGTTGTTACGTTGTTTCTATCATATAGGGCATGGCGTAAAGCTTCTCCAGTCTGTATATGTTACAGTTAAAGTGTATAATCAGTTATTATACATAATTACTGAAATTTCAGTAAATATGTATAATTACTAAAGCTCATAGAAATTATACATAATTCCTAATTCTGTCCAGTAATTATGCATAATTACTGAACTTTCTTAGAGTTTTTCTACAAATTTACTGATTTGATTTCAGTAAATTTGTAAAAACATTTGAAATAAATATATCACAAGATATAGTCATTTTATTTACCATGTTTACTTTTTTATCGGAACTGTTGCATGTACCCTGCCGAAAATTATTTTTTTAAAAATGCACATTTTTTCTAGGCAAAGTAAAGGTATAAGAATACTATGATCCATAAGTCTCTAATATTGGGAAATTTTAGAAAATAATTATTATTCTTCTAAAATATGCAAAGTACCTTTAATTAAAAAACTTTTCTCATTTTGCTATATTAAAGTCTGTCACAGGCACTCGGAAAAAAAAACAATATTTCAGGGGGGAGGGCGCAAGACTCTTCTGTTAATGTGTTTTGGGCATTTTCCACTGTTTGTTGAAGTGCAACAAATTAGTTGTTACCTGTTTTTGGACCATTTGGTGTTTTTGTTCTGTTATAAATTTCACTTTGTGAATAACTGTTCGAGAGAAATGAAAAATTCTGTTTGCTGATTATCATAAAATTGTGTTACTTGTTTTGTGGCTGTTACCATGGATTTAACATAACCGTAACTGTCATGGAGAAAAATGAAGATAATTTGCCCTACCCCTTCCATGTTATCAGTAACTTTTTAAGGTCTTGACAACCATTATAAACATTGCAATAGACTTTTTTTACTTTTCTCAACGAAAGCTCAAAGAAACTAAATTTACAGTAACTTCGTATTTTGTTATAAATACTCAATATAATGAAACCTGAAATATTGTATCTGAATATCTTCTTGAAATCTACAGATTATGCCTTCATATATATATGATTTTTCAGCATTTCAGCAAACAGGCAATATGATTTGAACTACTAAAATGACAGGTGCTTAACTTCTACTTATTAGTCCATACTTGGTTCAAAATTAAACACAGAATTAGAAAAGGAACGTTGCACAAAATTACATGTATTGAAAGTTCAAAATATCAACTTTTGAACAAATTTTGGATCGGAATTTTTCACAAGATATTTCTAATTTCTAGAACAGAACAATAAATGTATTGAAATTGGTTAATGACAGGTGTTTAACTTCTACTTATTAGTCCATACTTGGTTCAGAATTAAACACAGAATTAGAAAAGCAACGTTGCACCAAATTACATGTATTGAAGAATACATTTTACTTCAATTAGGTGATTTTGTGGCTCTATTGCCACCCTAGTCCGTTAACCAATGCTCTGTCCTTTGCTTATCTCAGCTTTACTTTTAAGCCCGTATTGTCCAGGTTTTAAGTATATTTAGATTACTTGTCTCCGAAATAATTTGATATTATCTGCACTGGAAAGACATAAGTTGTCACATTGGCAATTTGTATAATGCAAATTTTGCAGTTCGGTATTTCCTCATTTAAACCAACTCTTAACAGAGACAGAAGACAAACATATCAAGAAACTGCGAGCAAAGCTCACAAAAACATACCCCCACTCCCCCATTTGATTCCAGATGTAAAAAAAAATCACCAAAAAATTCAAGTAAAATCAAAATTTTAGATAACTGGTGCCCAATGGCAATATGCACTGAACATTCTGTGAATGTTTCATTGAATTCCACCACGTGGTCTAGGAGAAGTTGCCACAAAGTATGTACCCTATGGCGGACGATGGAATAACGAACGGAAGGATGAACAAACTGACAAAGGGACACTATGATCACTTTATACCACCCGCTAAATCAGGGGGTATAACAATAAAGGATTTATTTAATTGCATACCCCGCTCCCCCATTTGATTCCAGATGTAAAAAAAATCACCCCAAACAAACTTTAAAAAATTCGTCCATGGGACACGGATGCCATACTGATATCTCGAAAAACAGAAAGTAGATGAGAGACAGACTTGAAAAGGGGAGACACGGTACAACTCATCATACTAAAGCTTCAGACCAAATATCAAATCATTCCTGCATACGCAAGCTGAGAATCCTTGACGAAAATTTCAGACGTACGGACGTACGTACAAAGGTAAAACTTAATGGCCCCGTCGCTTCCAACTATGAGGATTTGTCGCCACAAAGTATGTACCCTATGACGGACGGAATAACGAATGGACAAACGAATGAACGGACACCATGATCACTATATACCACCTGATAAAGCGGGGGTATAACAATAAAAGCTTTGTTCCATTGCTTGTTTTACCATGTATTTGTAGTGACTTTGTCTCGTATACATTTACTCTATATTCCTTCATTGATTATCTATGTGGAAAAGCTGAACAAATGACAAAAACAGGTGAAGTTCTAGCCAACCTTGTAACGACTAAATGAGATGGTCCTGTTAAATACATGTACAGTGTTTTATATTTCAATTTCATATACATAAATATATTTGCTATTTTCTCTTATATTTTGAATTGAACAGACATGAGTTGTCTAAATGGCCATATGTACAAAATAATTCCAAAGTAATATAGGTATCAGTTTGTAATTTGAACCATTGAATTTTTATCAAATTAAACAGTACAGTTACAAAATGCCTTTTAATAACACATAATTCCTGCTTAGAATTTCAGTAATTATTTATAATTCCTGAAAAATTCAGTAATTATATATAATTTCTAAACAGGCTAGTTATTATACATATTTACTGAAATTGTCAGTAATTATGTATAATTCCTAATTATACATTTTTACTGTAAGATATATACTCAACAAAAGATAATTAAAAAAATGATTCATTGTTTATTTAAAGAAATGACTTTTCACAGCTTTATACAGATTGGATTTATTATGCCATATAATCCGTTATTGAAGAAAAAATCACTGTTAAAACATTGACCCTTTAGATTTGGTAGATTAACAATGCGTGGTGATAAAATGAATTGAAAATTATCTTGTGACATAACATTTTATCACAAAATTTAACAGTTTTACAAGTCATTAGTAATTTTGACTCGTGTAAAATAACTTTATTGTGAAGAAGCTATTAAAATAATTCAACAAACGCCACGGAAGCTTTACAAACAACTCGACAATAAATAATATTTTAGATGATACTGATTTTTAAGAAAAAGTAAATGGAGACATTTAAAAAAAAATCTGTTGGAAAATCTTGTCTTAAACAACATAGTTGAGTGTGATAAAATAAACAGGACCTAATCAAATTTTTGTCGGAATGTTCATGCAAACTTATAAAATGAAAGAAATGAAAAAAACATAAGAGCTGCGTTGTCAAAAAGTAAACTAGAGGCTCACATGAGCCTGTATCGCTCACCTGGTGACTGGTTTTATTCATTGTCACCAACAGACCACCCATTCATACTATAAATCAGTTCACCAGATGTTACATTTTCATTCTTGGAGGTACAAACTAAAAATCACAAACTTTGGAATGGATCACCCAAAGACAATTGTAACCAAGTTTGGTTCCAATTGGCTCAGTGGGTTCAGAGGAGAAGACATTT
>MJUU01070594.1:97402-140062 GCA_002080025.1 Modiolus philippinarum
ATCATGTATAACTTTTGATATGCACCATGGTTCTCAGCGTCTGTTAATCATGTATATACCTTTTGATATGCACCATGGTACTCAGCGTCTGCTAATCATGTATAACTTTTGACATGCACCATGGTACTCAGCGTCTGCTAATCATGTATAACTTTTGATATGTACCATGGTACTCAGTGTCTGCTAATCATGTATAACTTTTATCTATGAATAACAAAATATCGAAGTTACTGAAATGATATGCCTAAAGTTAAAATTGTACCCAATTACATGACAAATCCGAAAGTTAAGATCAAACAACTCAGCACAAACCCAGTGTGATGTAAAAATGTAAATCACAAATTGCGAGATCGTAGATCGTACTAGTAATTTGTTCTCTAACAGCTTTTACATATTTCAGTTGATGCACTTTACAAATGTTTTGATTTGATCTCCACTTAGGGAACATAAGTTGTCGAAATGGCCATATACAGAAACTTAATTCTCGGTAATTTGTTATACCGGTCAGCCACCTCGTTATGTCGATCAAATAACTTTCTGATTGCCAGTTCAAAAAGATGCTCTTTTCCTTCTTTTTTCTATCATGTTATAATTCATTTATGTTGTATTTGATCTTAAGAGACTTTCATATGTGGATTCACTATTATCAATATTTTTATTTTTTAGATTTTGGCATCTTACTAATGTTACTCTGACCACCTGTTTATAATGCCCACATCTCACAATTTTATTATGCCAAGTTTTCTTACTTTTGACTGGATGAGTTTCCTGTCTTTGTATGTTGTGATTGTCTTCTGTTGACAGCAATTGTAAGAACACTTTGTCAGTTCAGTTCATGTTTGTTGACGATTCTGCATTCATGAGTGCGAACCATTGGTGTAGCATTACTCGATATCTAGCAATAAAGTCCGCTAGCAGTGCTAGGGCTGCTGAACTTTCACTAAGCTCATTATTGAAGGCTTCCTGGCGACTTCAAAATGAAGAACAACAATAAAAGCGTTTTTACGTTGCTCTGTCTCATTAGCGTTTACTTCATAATATCCTTTCATTATTTATTAAACAAACTTTTCTGTTTTGGTTTTAAGAGTATACACTAAATGTCTAGCCGTTATCATTATGCTGTTTGGTTATTGTCCACTGTTTGTTTGGATCATTATGACTACCGGGGACACATCACGTAACAAACCCAGGGACACAGCAATTGATAACCTGCTGGAGGAAGATCACGTCACTACCACTAAACAACCCCGGATGAATATCAACGGCGGACAACATTTTAGAAGTGAATATGGTTGCAAAAATTTGCCCGAGATAGAATATCCTTTTAAGTGTAACACTGAGAGATCTACGAATAATGTCACCAATCAAGTGGAAGATATTCTATGTATGGTTAGTATCATTTTTTAACAACAACAATTTACAAAACAATGCTATGAATTTAAGATTTTTGCAATTTAACTAAATGCTTTATTTATTTATGGAGGATTACTAACAACCCACTCTTCTCAATGCTTCTACTTTTACCAAAATTGTACCACTTGTAGGTAAGAACTTCTCTTTTGTATAAGTTCTGAACATAGGAATTTCAAAATAAATTCTAAAGCAACCATCATAAATTGTAAATCCAGAATGCATGGCAATATAATGACCACGGACACAGAAATACAGCATAAATTATGAAGATGAAATTAAGCATAACTTACTACAAAAATTAAGCACTAGAACTGAAGTTCCTCATTTATAAATATTTGTTTTGAAAAGGCCACGTTGACATTGAATTTATGCAATATTTTTATTGTAATAATCAAATTATAGGAACCTAATTTCATGCACTTGGATTGCAGCATGAAAAAAAGGCAAAATTATTACAAAATTAATACTTAAAGATCTCTGCTTTCAATCAACTGAACAATGTAATATGAAAAACAATTTCTTAACATCAGAACATGTCTACTAAAAATTTTTTTTCTTCAGTTTTTTATATAAATTTTATAATGTTATGTTATACAACGTTTTACAGAAAAGACCAAGATTTCTGAGCAACTATAAAAATCCGTGTTGGATTGAAGACCATAATACTCTCACTTGTCTTCCGTACTTTCATATTTTTGGAATTTGTAGATCAGGTACAACCGATCTTTTCCGTAGAATTCGAATGCACCCTCAGGTAAAAGGAAATAAGGAAACGTTTAAGAAGGAGACGTGGTTTTGGTCATGGAAGCGATATGGTGAATGTAAGTTTAACTAGAGTTACTGTGTCCTAGTGGGCACCCCGCCCCCACCCTTGCTGAATTTTTTTAAATATCTGGAACAAATTAATTCATTTAAAACAAAATACACGGTGCACATGTACAATATGTAATTAAGCTACTGCATACGTTTCATGAAATTCCAAACAGCAGTTTAGGAGGAATAGTGGATACCAGGTGGTAACCACATGGTTTGCATTGAGCTTAAATGACAAAGTCCAAAGCATGTCAAAAATCCGGTAAAAATGGAATCATTGGGAATGAAATGTGTAGTGCACATCTACAATATGTAATCAAGCTCCTGCATAAGTATCATGAAATTCCATCAGTGGTTCAGGAGGAGTAGTGGAAACCAGCTTTTTGGTACAGAAAGACGGATGGACGGAAGGAAGGACGGACGGACACCATGAACACTATATACCGCTCGCAAAGCGGGGGGTATAAATATTAACAAAAACGTTTAGGAAGTGATATCAGTTATCCAAATATTAAATTATATTCTGCTAAAGTGAAATATCCAGGTAAATCCTGCAATTTGATTGGTTACCTTGACAGGGGACATGAGACCGTATCCCCGTGGTAGTAAAATCACAATTTTTAAGCGCTTTTAATAGAAAAATTATAGCACTTCTAGCTGAATATAAAAGTTATTCGGGCTTCACATGGGGATATAAAACACAGACAGGGAATATGAACCCGTATCCCCTGTGAAGATTCCCGAATAACATATAATGTAACGTTTCCATTGAAAAAAAGCATGAAAGTAAAGATCAGGGTATGATCTAGCACTAATATCACTAATAGTAAATACCTTTGGTCATTTGAACAATATACTAACACTTTTAACAGTTCAGAAATAAGTCAAATGACTCAGAAGTAGTTTCCAGTGTCTTTTCCTTCGTTTTGTTTCCATTATTAAGGTGCGTGATAACTTAGTTCTGATCTCTTGTATTGTATGCTGCTTTCTGCGTGACCACCTTATTAATCAAGGCTTTAAAAATTCAGTCTAATACGATCATTAAAAAATTTCTTTAATAGATATCAGTGTCCTTGTGGAAAAAATACGATTCGGTGCGAACTCTTATTCAAGATTCTTTTTTTAACTAAGTACTGGGATGATCATTTCTTACAACTGTCTATGACCTTTCAATAGCAATTGCTGTTGAGTTGCTACCAGTCACTACCGCAATGGAAGAAGAGGGTTGGCGTGCATTAAAACTGGTTTAACCTACCATTACTGTTGAAATGCCTGTACCAAGTCAGGACCGTTGTGGTCGACAATAGTCCCGGTGGTTTCTACCTCATTTGTCTTTTTGTCTCGTGGACTTCGGCTTTTGACAAATCTGTTCGGTACTTTTGTTATTACCCAAATTTGCTGCTTTGAATGTTAATTTTATACTTTGTCTTATGCAAATTTAATTCAATTTAAAATGAATGTTTGAGCACTAAATGTAATGGAAAAATGAAACATTTATTCAAATAGAACCAAATATAGCATTATTTAAATCATTTATTATAATGATATATAAAATTTATATTTCAGAAGACTGCTGTTGCTTAACATTGTAATTTCGTCATGAACTCTCCTACATAGTTCAGGGTTCGTTCAAGTAAATTTTCTGTCTGCAAAAATTGCATCAAAAGACGCAGTTTTCATTGAGTTATCAGATATAAACATCGTTTTATCTGAGCTACCAGAGATAGGAACATGTTAAAATACAGAGATACTGAAATTGCATAAATCATAGTAAATTTCGTTATGCTGTACACGTGTTTCAAGGAGTTACCATCATCAGCAGCATTTGAATCAAATAAAATAGAGGGCCATACTTCAAAAGTAGTAAAAAAAGAAGTACTCCTACCAAAAATATCGAAATAAGAGGCCAAATCCAGTACTAAGGAATCAGCCGAGTTTAATACACAGAATGAAACCTGAGTATTTTTATTGGGTAAGAAATTTGATAAAAACGTTTGTTAGATAACAAAATACCGAAGTTACTATGAATTTAGTTTCTGCTTATTGCCATTTCGACACTGTATGTCTCTTCAGTGCAGATAAAACTGTGACGTGACAAAATTATCAATAGGATCTTAATAGAAAAGCCAAAAACAGCCAAGGATACAGCTATGCAAGAGGGAAAATATAAATAGCAAATATAAACCTTAAAAATAATAATTCTTGAAATATTTAGACTGCTATGTACATGTGTTGTTATTGTTTCATACTCAGATAACAAAGGGCAAACACTTACGTTGAAGAATTTTACAGACATGTTTAATGTATTGCCTAATCGACTGAAATATGACAGGAAAAGAGACAGGTTTTACTCTGATTACATTACAGGTAAATATATACTTATTAAGGCAGTGTAGCATACTTATAAGGCGCTATCTCGGGCACATTTATAAGGCATTATCGTCGATCCCTCCGCCTATCGCAGCTTGCAGAGCCCTTCCACAAAAGCCATATCCAGTTGACCCGAACTTATCAAGAGGTTGCGCTCACTCGCCCCTGAGCTTCATATTCTGGCTCACGGGATGATATTTTACGATATACAGATTGCATATACGAAATTCGGGCACACCTATTAGGCAGTATCTCGGGCTGCATGTGCTATATGTTCCTTCATATATATCTTCCAAAAGGATAAAGAGTTTTATTACATGACTAAAAATTCTTTCTCTTCGGATTGGATAAGAGTATACATTACTTCCAGTTAGAAAACGTTATGATCACCGCTCAATTATGCACGCGAGGTAGACATAACATTTATCACTGCTGTCACGTACCCAAAAATAGATCAGGGGGAACTCGAAGTCACATACTGTAATGTCACACTAGAAACAGGTAAAATTTATTTTTCCAAAGTACAAACAATGTCAATACGAAGTATCAAAAGAAGGAAATGCAAAAACTGAAAAAGTTTTGGAGCAAACAATTATTCAATTGATGACTTTTGATTTCGGTTAAAACCACAATTTGACAACCCACGAGATCTGATAATCAGTTAAATTGTGTTATTTACCTCATCAAAAGTAATTAATTGTATAATAGAAAATTTGTTTCAAAGGAACAAAAATTATAATATTTGTTCCTAACGGAATAAACGTTACATAATAATTGTTCCAAAGGGGATTAATATTATGACAATGTTTATAATATTGGTTCCAAAGGAACTTTTGTTATTTGGAACAAATATATGTTGACAGGGCACACCTAAAAGGCAGCATCTTGGACACATTTATACGACAGTTTCTCGAGCATACCTATAAGGCAGTATCTCGGACACCTTTATACGACAATATCTCGAGCACACCTTTACGGCAGTATCTCGGGCAAGGAAGTACTTCGGGCACACTTATAAGGCAGTATCTCGGGAGCATTTATAAGTTTATGTTATCGGGCTCTTGACAGCTATATATCGTAAGATATCATACCGTGAGCCCGAATGTGCACAGGGGAGAGTGAGCGAAGCGAACAAACCCCAAACTTGATATTCTGGCGAGCAGGATATTTTACAATACTTCAGCTACCAAAAGTTCGATATCTTGTTCATCATCCTTTACTTTGTTTTTAGAGTTGTAGCTTCTGAACTGAGGTTTCAAAGTCTCCCAGCATCATGCGGGAAATTCGATTTACACGTCATTATCGCCTTTTCAACAATTTTCAGCTGCATAAAATATAGTTTGTAGGATTTAATCATTTCATCACAAAACATTTTGTAACCGGATTAACATTCTAACCGAAGTACTCGAAATCATGTCGATCTTGAATGTTGCAGCAACCTATGGTTGTTACGTTATTCTATGGTTCCTTAGAACTTTTATGACGTTATATGTGAAATACATCGGCAAACGAATACAGAAGCAAGAACGAGGAAAGGAGAAATTCTAAAATCATAAATAAAAAATCACGGCAATTCACAGCAACACGAATTAAGACAGTATGACAAGGGCAAAATAATTAAACAAAAATGAACAAGAACGCCACAAAACTAAAGCACTAGCAGTGTGAACCCCTATAAAATTGAGGTATCATCAGGTGCTCCGGAAGGGTAGGCATGATCTGCTCCACGCATGGCACCCGTCAAACAGACAGTAAAATATGCTGTTGAATAATCTGTTTGGTAGCTGATTGATTATTGTCATTTTCTATCCTGTAGACAAAAAATAATTAAAATCAGAGGTGCAAGTTACTTCTCTAACCCTCAAACAGTACCAAGGTGAAAGTTTAAAAAAAATAGTGGTATCTCTAAAATATGCAGACATTAACATGGACAAATCTGTTCCACAAACTTTATCGACGAAGACAAAACTAAAATATCACAAAATGATATACAAGACAACACAAAAAAAACAAAAGCACTGACAGTGTGAACTCCTACTGAAAACCGAAAGTATCATCAGATGTTCCAGAAGGGTAAGCATGATCTGCTCCACGCGTGGCACCATTCACAATACGTCGAAGCTCTGCAGGATATATTAGTGAACTAGTTCCTGTAGTTTTTGTAACGTCTAGTTTATCTTTTAGTTTAATTATTACTCTGTTTCGAATATCCAATAGGAGAGAGAGTAAATTTTTACTTTTATTAGCTTGATTTTGTGTAATCACTTGAAAAAAAAGTTATTTTCCTTGAAACGTTGAGAGAATCGCTTGATATGTCCAGATCAACTTCTGATATATCCGGGTCAATCATATACAGGTTTTGCGGAAGTGCTCTTGTAGACCGTAAAAATTCTCTAGTGATGACTTCAAGTCATGGGTAACATACTCTTGCTTAAGTAGCCTATCAAACTAGTCACTGCGTAGAACACAGGCCGTTGAGTAGCGAATTAGTTGGGAGATGTAAACCCCATATGCCGGTTCTTTTGGAATTTTGCTTCAAAGAATGGGTTAAGTGAATTCATTTATATTATGGAAGCTAAAATTAAAGAACGCGCCCAGCTTTTTATCTTTATTTTGAAGAAGTCCTTCGATGAATTCAGTCTCATTAGAGTGGAGATACAGATCAGCTAACAGAGGTGCACATTTTTTGTCCAATGGAATTCCGATAGTCTTCTCAATGACAAGAGAAATATTATGGAAAATATTACATTTGTTTCACGCTCATATAGTTTTATTTGTATATTGATGGTTCTCAAGTAATTTCACTGTCAAGATGGTTTTTATTTAAATTTAAGAATCCTAATACATTGTGTATTTCATGATCAAAGGGGTTCAGATTCATTTGTCCCCTGTTGATATTCCATAAATTTGTACTGTGTTTAATCTGTCGTATGTACCTGTGCTAAAGTTACTGTTTCCTGTTAATTTGGCCAGTGCTATTGCGATGGCTTTCAAATTTAGCATATTGTTATTCTGCAATAAGAGAGGTATTAACATTAATCTCATTTCAATTGATGAATAACAAACTACCGAAGTAACTGTAAATTTAGGTTTTGCATCTGGCAATTTCGACAACATATGTTTCTTCCGTGCATATAAAATGTAGACATATAAAGAAACATATAGACGGGATAGAGAAACGGGAGGTTTGGGTACCCATAAACCGGTTTAACCCTACCGCTGGCTGTTGCCAGTGCCGGTATCGTTATTGTAATTTTATTGTTTTTCATTTGTAGTTCCCTGGTTGAAAAAGTAAAAAGTAAAAAAATCAGCTTAAGACAGGGCTTTGTATGTATTTTATATTGCATATATTTTATCGGACTATAAACCAGAGACTCGCAGGAGCCTGTATCGCTCACCTGGCTTTCAGTTGCCACAATCAAGCTAACATTGTAAGTTATACAGTTGATCTTCGGTCTCTCAAACTTTGGTAGCTCGAACAACACATCTTGAACTGTATTTAAAGTCTGATTTTTTACTAAATGTCTTTGCTGGGCTTTTTTTACTTAAACAGTTCTTGCGAAGGACCACTTTCAACACCAGTTTTGAAGTCGAGACATCATTTTGCAAATGGCGGTCAATGATCAATTTTCAACATCGGTTATGAAGTCGTAACATCAATTTCTATTTGGAAACCAAATTTTATTGAAATCGGAAAATGTTGAATTTTCCCGCCTCTTTGGCAGCCATTTTGAAAATTGCCATCAGCAAACAATTTTCATGATCAGTTGTGAAGTTTCGACATAAATACCTATTTGTAAACCAAATTTCATTGAAATCGGACAATGTTGATTATTCCCGCTTTTTTTGTGGTGGTTATTTTGAAAATTGCCGTCAGCAAACAATTTTCAAAATCAGTTTTGAAGTTGCGACATCAATACCTATTTGTAAACCAAATTTCATTGAAATCGGACAATGCTGAATATTCCCGCCTTTTTGGTGGCCATTTTGAAAATGGCGGTCAACGAACAATTTTAAACACCGGTTTTGAAGTGGCAACATCAATATCTATTGGAAACCAAATTTCATTGAAATCGGACAAAGTTGAATTTTCCCGCCTTTTTGGGCAGATATTTGAAATAGCAGTCAACAAACAATTTTCAACACCGGTCTTGAAGTAGTGACATCAATTTCCACTTGGATACCAAATTTTATTGAAATCGGACTATGTTGAATTTTCCCGCCTTTTTTGGTGGCCATTTTGAAAATGGCGGTCAACGAATAATTTTTAAGATCAGGTTTGAAGTTGCGACATCAATACCTTTTTGGAAACCAAAATTCATTGAAATCGGACAATGTTGAATTTTCCCGCCTTTTTAGTGGCCATTTTGAAAATGGTGGTCAAAGAACAATTTTCAACATCGGTTTTGAAGTCGCAACATCAATATCTATTTGGAAACCAAATTTCATTGAAATTGGACAATGTTGAAATTTCTCGCCTTTTTTTGGCGGCCATTTTGAAAACACTGGTCAACGAACAATTTTCAACACCAGTTTTGAAGTCGCCATTGCATGGCAAACATTTTATCAATTCACACTGAACCTTTATCTTCTATAGTTTTAGAAATAAAAGACGAACAATTTGAAAAATTTGAAAATTGTGTGAAAAAGGGGCAATTATTCCTACAAGAGTTTTTGGATTTTCTTTAAAATATCAGGGTGGGTAGATATTGATATGCTAAACATTTCTGCAATTTACACTTGACCTCTATCTGTTAAACCTTTTGAAAAAAAATGCACTACTTTGAAAATTTTACGGAAACGGGGCTATAACTCCGAGATGGGTTTCAGATTTTTTTTTTTCCAAATTGCACAGTAGGTAGATCTTATCATGCTGATCATTTTAACTCCCTGTCAGATTTTTTATATCTGTAACGGTTTTCGAGTTATTGGTCAAAAACTGCAATTTACCCCTATGTTCTATTTTAGCAACGGCGGCAATGTTGTTTGACCTATCGCCTAATCGAACTTAATTTTTAGAAGCCATATTCTGTTGATGATTCAGGCCAAACTTAGTTACATTTGACCCAGTGGTTTCTGAGGAGAAGATTTTTGAAATTGTTGACAGACAGACGGACGACGGACGCATAGTGAAGGCAAAAGCTCACATGGCCTTCTAAGGCCAGGTGAGCTAATAAAAATCACTTACCTAGGGAGATACTCCTCAGTATTCAACACCATTTCCAAAAAAAAAATAGATATTGCAAGTCACATGCACCAAACAAATGCAAACGTTCTGGTTTTGAAATGTACTAAAGAAATTATGCTTTTAAAAGATTATATTTTATTTGATGATTGACACAGTTTACTATCATAATGAAACCTCTCCTTTAACAGAGAGAAAAATACAGAGTATAAACTTATTTACTGTTATTGATGATTATATTGTTTTCGAATATAGGTCACGGTGATCCTATGGACATATGGTATCCGTATAACTGGAAAATGATACCTCAGAATAATCCTCAGTCATTGGAACCTCTGTACATAACACCTCATCTAATAAATCATATAAATCCTAATATAAAACTTATTTTACTGATGAGAGACCCAGTGGAGAGGTAAATTTAGTTGTAGTTATATTCATTGCCGTTTTCAATAAATTACAAATATGATGATTCGCATTGCGGTCACATTGAAACATGTGGAATCTTATTTAAAAAAATATGGGTTAAGCATCAGGCCCAACATACTGTGAAAGTACTTTTATTGCCGAACACCAATTTTTGTGGTTTTGATAAAAAACACTATTTGTTGGGAACTTAATTTTGTGGTTTTGAGTTCTGTGAACTAAACCCTAGGGAAAATGCATTTCATTAGGAATTTAATTTCGTTGTTTTTAGCGTACCACAAGATCCATGAAAATTGCAACCCCACGAACAATTGTACAGTATCACAGATAACCAAATAAAAAAACTACTGATTAGTTTTAGTATTTCCTCTTGTTAGTATGCTAAACGTGTTTTGAAATATTTATTGATTATTATTTTGATCGACTTTGCCGTTAGGCTAAACTTGTTCTGCCATGTTGATGGACTATTATTTTGACCGACCTTGTCTTTAGGCTAAACTTGTTTTGCCATGTTGATAGACTATTATTTTGATCAACTTTGTCGTTAGGCTAAACTTTTTCTGCCATGTTGATGGACTATTATTTTGATCGACCTTGTCATTAGGCTAAACTTGTTTTGGACACCAATTTTTATGCCTGATATTGGTATGCTACTCTTGTTCTTCGACATTTATGAACTTTTATAATTTTGATCCGGTTGATTAGTATTATTTTGATCGACCTTGTCATTAGGCTAAACTTGTTAAGCCATGTTGATGGACTATTATTTTGATCGACCTTGTCATTAGGCTAAACTTGTTTTGCCATGTTGATGGACTATTATTTTGATCAACTTTGTCGCTAGGCTAAACTTGTTCTGCCATGTTGATGGACTATTATTTTGATCAACCTTGTCGTTATGCTAAACTTGTTTTGGACACTAATTTTTATGCCTGATATTGGTATGCTACTCTTGTTATTCGACATTTATGAACTTTTACAATTTTGATCCGGTTGATTTATCATAACGTAACTAGGCTATGATGTTGATCCCCTGTGATTAAGATACGGTTGTTATACCATATCGATGGTTGCTAATTTAGATCCTTATTGTAAATATGATCTTCAGTCGTTTTGCTATAATGATGGTCGCCGATTGCGGTCTGTCTCCCTTCTCGTTGCTATGCTAATATTGTTAAGCCAGATGCATGGAAACTGATTTGTGATCCTTCTCGTTGGTATGCTTCACCTGTTATGCCGCATTGAAGGATTATGATTTTGATCCCTCTCATTGATAAAGTTGATTTTGATTCTTCTTGTTGGTATACTACACTTGTTTTGCCATATTGATGAACATTGATTTCGATCACTTTCGTTAGTATGATATTATTAAGACAAGATGACAGTAAATACCTACAATGACCGAAAATTATTATCAAAAGCCACAAACCACATGAGAACTGCACTACAAAAAACACAAAATAGACTACATACAAATATAAATAACAATAGGAACTCGTGATAGCCGAACTTGTCACCGGTACTAACAAAAGATAGCGGTAGGGTTAAACCGGTTTATGGGTACCCAAACTTCCCCTTTCTCTATCCCGTTTTCCTACAGTATAATAAACATACGAAGTTACGTCCCAGTAGTTTCTCTTGATTTTTTATTACTTTTTTATACAACGTTTCCATAAAAATCGAGGATGAAAAATGCCCTTTATAATTAGCCTGTAATTAGCTGTTTTCAAATCACGTCATATTTAGAAATCAAATGTTCATATCTTCTGTAAAACTTGTTAAAATTATTTAATAATTAATGAAATCTATAACCTTGTTGTAAAAGTGTTGATGTGAGAGTAAGTTTACGCTCATGTAAACGTCAAGGGAAGAACAAGCGCGGGCGAACCGTACCACTCAGATATTTACACCCCGTAGGATGGAGCTATGCCTCTTTTGCCATATTGATGGACACTGATTGCGGGTCTCTAGTTTCTATGCTACACTTGTTTTGCTATTTTGATAGATTTTTTCGTGGACACTGATTTTGACCCCTCTCGTTACTTTGCTGCACTTGTTTTGTCATATTGATGCTCACTGATTTTTATCCCGCTCGTTGCTATGCTACTTTTGTTTTGTCATGGTGGTGTACTCTGATTTTGTTCCGTCTCGTCGCTATGCTACGCTTATATTGCCATATTGATGGTCACTGATTTATTTATCCCCTCTCATTGCTATGCTCACTTACTTAATTAAAGAACCTTAGTGAGCAAGCTCACATACCCCACGCCCCCACATATCCGATAATCCTGCATTATCTAAAAATTATCAAACATTGAAATCCAAGTAGTTTGCACATCTCTTACAGTTCCACGTTCATCCTGTAAAATATCTTAAAAACTGTAGGAGGAACAAATAATGTACCCCATATGCAATATAATGCATAAAAATGACAAAGTTCAACAATGTGTAGTTTTCTGAAAAAAATATCAAAAATCAAAATCCAAGTAGCATGCACATCTTTGATATGTGAACAATCAACCTGCAAAATAATAACTTCCAATCTAATAAACTGTAGGAGGAGTTATCCGAACAAATGATGTAGCCTATATGCAATATAAATCCGCCATTAAAATGACAAAGTTATACAATGTGTAGTTTTCTGAAAAATTATCTAAAATCAAAATCCAAGCAGCATGCACATCTTTGATATGTGAACAATCAACCAGCGAAATAAAAACTTCCTAGCTAAAAAACTGAAGGAGGAGTTATCCGGACAAATGGTGTAAACTATATGCAATATAATGCATAAAAATGACAAAGTTCAACAATGTGTAGTTTTCTGAAAAATAATCAAAAATCAAAATCCAAGTAGTATGCACATCTTTGATATGTGCACAATCAACCTGCAAAATAAAAACTTCCTATCTTAAAAACTGTAGGAGGAGTTATCCGGACAAATGGTGTACCCACTTGATGACGGACGGACGGACGGACTGACGGACGGACGGACGGACCAGTCAAAAACTATATACCCTCCGCAACTTCGTTGCGTGGGGTATAATTAGACTTGTTTTGACATATTGATTGACATTGATTTTTGGTCCGTCTTGTTGATATGTTACACTTGTTTTGCCGTATTGATGCATTTCTGTCGTTGCTAGGTTATACTAGTTTTACCATATTGATTGACACTGATTGTTACCCTTCTCATTGCTATGCTAAACCTGTTTTGACATTTTGATTATCACTGACTTTTATCCCTCTTGTTGGTATCCTACACTTGTTTTGATATATTGATGGTCACTGATTTTGATCCCTGTCGTTGCTTTGCTACATTTGTTTCTGACCTTTTGATGGACACCGATTTTAATCCTTCTCAATGATTTGCTTCACCTGTTTGCCATATTGAATTATTATAAATTTGATCCAACTGCTCGCTATGCAGCTTTTGTTCTGTCATATTGATGACATTGATTTTGATTACCCTAATTTTTTGCTATTGTGATGAAGTGATTGTTACTCCTCTCATTGCTATTCTAAACTTGTTTTGACATATTACTGATTTTGATTTATGACCTAAATGTTAAGCCAAAATCAGCTAAGGACAGAGCTTTGCGTGAGGGAGATACTCCTTAGTTTTCAACAAAATTTACAAAAAATTAGATATTGTAAGATTCCAAAAATAATCGGCTTTCGGGTCAGCACCGAAGTACTGACTACTGGGCTGGTGAATACCCTCGGGGACTAACAGTCCACCAGCAGTGGCATCGACCCAGTGGTAAAATGGTGTGCACCATATGATCAGTTTCTGTTTTGTGTTACAGAATTTATAGTCATTATTTACACATAATGGCGGGTCAAAACAGACAATCGTCGGTGGATGAATTTGATTTCCAAGTGTCTAAATCTATAAAACTATTTTATCAATGTGTCGCGGAGAAGGAGTTGCGACATTGCTTATACGACTCCAAACTCTACCATCAGATGAAAGTGAGTATGTTAACATTATAGGAATTTGACACGTTATAACCTAGAAACGAAAAAAGCAAGACTATTGTTGCCTGTAATCGTGATTAAGCATAAAACCGCCACATTCAAATCAAATCTTTTTTTACAGACTTGAACTTTACTAACTGTGGTGATTCATTTATCTGTATAATTATACAATGTAATTTGCAGAAAGGCCATCTTCATGTCTCTTGTTAACGAATGAGAGCCTTTGTACGGATCATGGAGAATCCAACGCAAGCCGTCTGACATAATTAGCTGTGATCTGCTTGCATTTGTTATAAATGACACTTTCCAATGTTTTGATTATATCTGCACTGAGGAGACATAAATTGTCGAAATGGCTGTTTGCAAAAAGTAATTTACAGTACCTGCAGTATTTTTGTTATTGATTAAAGAATTTGTTTTGCTCTTGCAATATCGAAAAATTAATCAAGTAATACAACAATGGTTTTACAGAAAAAGGATATACAGTCTTATTCACACATGTTAAGTCGAAAGACATTGAGAAATTGAGAAACGGAAGAACAATGACACATTACATCTGCAAAAATATAACTCAGAACATAACATTCAAGCTTAAAGCGCTCACTGTGAGAACTGGTTGATATATCTGTGCCAATATATCATATCAACAATAAAAGCTTCGCCAATTGCCTTATTTTACCCAGGTATTTGTAGAGATTTTGTCTCGTGTGCATTTTCTCAATATCTTTTCAATTTGTTAATTTAAGATTGGGGTTTGCCTCTACTGCAGTGAGGAGTCCGTAAAAAGAATCCCCGTGTCAGAAATATGCTCGTTATAAACCCGTATAAGTTTTTTTTTCTTTTCACGGGTCGCAGATGTCGCAATTCCGTCGCAAATTGTTTTATTTCTATGGGACTGAAATTTTCGCGATTTCTGATCATTTACTGTATAGAAAAAGCAATGAAGTAATTAAGTCTTACAAAATATATTCCGCGGTATGCAGTTATCACGACAACGGAATAACTGTTGAAATAAAAGAAAATTTAGTCCTCGCGAAAATAACAACTTATACGGTGTTTCAGTAATATTTGAATCGTTCTTGAGAGAATTTCTCATATGAATACACTATCTTAATTTCAAATTTTGGCATTGTAATTTAAATGTTTGTTGACAATCTCGCATCCATTGGTCAAATAAGACATTGTTGGATAGTAAGCAATTAATTCCCCTAAAACAGGTGCTAGGGACCATCTTGAACTTACTATGAGATAGTAATGCCTCATGGTGACATCAAGATGAAGAAAAACAATTAATGTTTCATTACTTGGTTTTGTGATGTATTTGTAGAGGCTTTGTTTCATGTGGATTTACCCCATATCCTTTCTTTTTTTATTTAAGTACAGATTTACCTAAAAGTCATGCAAAACGTGATAAGTCCAGATCATTTGTATTCTGTGAAACATTTTATATTGTGTTTAGTAGGTTCCAAGAAAGTCTTTAAAATCATTATTTCCATATTTTCTATTTGGAAAAACTGAGAAATAAAATTACTGGTTATATTGTGAAAATTGGAGAAGCAATTTCCTATATTATTGCTTTATGAAAATAATGAATGTACTCTGATTTATTTCAGTACTTTCAAAACTTAAGACATTACACTTATTGGTCAAATCATCATCTATGTCAGCCACTGGAAGCAATGCCTGCAAAAAGTTTGGACTTGTGATCTGAGCAATTTATAGACATACAATACCCACGCCACAATTCAATTTGTTACAGTTCATTTAAGATCACTTGTTTTTGTGTCCTTCCTGTTGTGTTTTTCTGGTTCATTTGTTTTAATTATAAGTAGACCTGTTGATTTTTTTTCATATGTGTATGACATATTTCATATCATTTCTTCTATTTCACTAGTAAATTAAACCTTGCATATTTCACGGATATTTATATGGTTCCGATCATCAGCTGTCCACCGCATGTTCGCAATTAATAATTAAGTTATTATAGTTTGTGTAAAACACAACATTTCAAGGACAGTATATACAAGTGATCTTAAAATATCTATCAAAGATATTTTGTTTTTCTCTTTTCGTAAGAAAAATATTGATTTCTTCGTTTCGCAAGAAAAAAATATTTTGTTTCTTTTCACAAGAAAAAATAAGAGGAACATGTGTTTTTCTTTTCGCAAGAAAAAAATATATATACATGTGTTTTTTTTTCTTTTCGCAAGAAAAACCTGTGTTTGTCTTTCTGTTAGAAAAATTGTATGTTTTTTCCTTTTCGTAAGGAAACAAGAGAGTTAATAAATATCATTTTGTATATTAATACAAGAAAAATTATTCTGTTTTTTTTTTATTTCGTAAAATAATACATGTGTTTTTCTTTTCGCAGGAAAAAATAATAAATACCAAGTGTTTTTCTTTTCGCAAGAAAAATATATATACATGTGTTTTTCTTTTCGCAAGAAAAAATATATACACATGAGTTTTTCTTTTCGCAAGAAAAAACATGTGTTTGTCTTTCTGTTAGAAAAAATATATGTTTTTTTTTTTTTCGTAAGAAAACAAGAGATTCAATTAATATCATTTTGTATATTAATTAATTTTTTCTATAAAAAACATTTTGTATTTATTACTCTCTGAGGTCAGATGATTATTATGTCTGATTATTTTTAAGTGTTTAGTATATACATGTATGTAATCATTTCATTACCCCAAAGTCGGCTGGGGAAACTTCACCGTTAGGTCAAATGTTGCATAATCTGAAAGTTCTAAATGACCATTATTAAAGAGGTGGTCTTGTTATCAGAGAGGATAAGTGTTTGTGAAATACTTCAGTGTATTTTCAAATACATTTTATTGTTGTCTTTTATTTATTCCTTCTCTGACAACTATCACATTTAACTATTGCAGATGTTATGTATTCAAAAATGTTTCTGTTTCATGATTGCTTGATTCTCACATGAACCTATTCTCAATACCTTTATATAAACCAAATAAAGGGATATGGAGTAAATGTACATGGGACAAAATCCCTATAAATATATGGTAAGATTAAGGCTTACATTGTTGTTCTTATCTTGAAGTCACCATAAGGCCTTCAACAAAGAGCAAACTATCTTACCTCATAGTCACCTGTTTTACTTTGATTTAATGTATTTTTACGATATATTCCTCAAAGATTTGCTAAAGGAGTTTGATTCCAAAACCTTAATGTAAACTTGTTTTACTTTCATTCAAGGTACCGCTATCTTCAGGCTTTTACGATGTATTCCTCAACGATTGGTTGAAGGTGTTTGATAGGAGCCAGTTTTTAATCATACGGACAGAAGATTATGCACATGATATTGCGTCTACTCTTGATAAAGTGTTTAAATTTCTAGAGCTAGGCAAGTATATTAAACTAGACAACGTATCAAAAACTTTTTTTAACTTGTTTGAGTTTTATAATATTTTATTGAAAATAAACAAAAGGATTGGACAATAGTTATATTAACTTTGTGCAATTCCTCTCATTGCAATATAACATATATTCAAACAATAGCTAGACAAATAATATATAACATAATAATTCACATTTTTGAAACATTGAAACAATGTGTTGAAAGAATTAAAAATCAAGAAAAGAAGAAAAAAAGGAAAAAAAAGAATGTGGCTTACATCTAGAACTGACTTGAACCTTAAAATGTATTAGTTTGGTTTGAAATATAGCTTAGTTTTTCTGGTCTTCGTAGTCATCATTTCCGAAAAGTAAAATTTCCATTTTAAAATCATGAATATCGACACCACTAAGCAGGATTGTTCTCTGGTTTATGTTCAATGAACATTCGACGAAAAAATGGATAGCTCAAAGTAAGTTGACTTGATACACTTGCAGGACACATAATTATTTGAGCAGCTTACACAGTTAAACATCACGTTGAATTCTACATATGTTCCTCTTTTGTTCGAGGGAAGTTCTTGTAATTCAGTTATTTAATGTGCAATATCCAAATTAATAAAAAAATGTTTAAGCTGAGAGGCATCTCCCCCGTTCGAAGCTCTGTCCTTCACTGATTATATTTGTCAAAGCTTTTCGTTGAGATGCAAGTTCTTATTTGTTCTTTTTGTGCACTGAAGTGACAATAACTTTTGATATCCCTTATTGAATTTCCTTATGGGTACACGCTGCGCAATCGTTGAGTAATTATAGATTATCACATGACATTTTCCATACCGGCCCTGGTATTAACCCGAGACACCCATATCAAGCCCGAAGGCGTAGCTTGAGGGCTGATATGGGTCGAGGGCTTATACCAGGGACGGTATGGAAAATGACATGTAATGATCTATTTATCACATATTTTGAATCTGATAATGAAGAAAGAAATGCAAATCAAAATTGGATGTAAAACAATAACAGTACTTTCAGCATTTAACAAATTTTAATATCACGAATAACAACATTTTGAAAGAGAAGGCCATTTTTGATAATCATACTAACACTAATGTTGTATTAATGAGAAAATATTTCCCACAGGAAAACAGCTGTAGGGTAGCTATAGAAAAAAAAATAAAACGAATAGACCTTAACTGAACAATAACGTGACGTCACGCGAACGTTTGGAGCGTGAAACGCAAACATCGTACATAAGAATAATGAAATCTTTCATAGCAGGATAAATTCAGTCTAATTCACCACTGTATAAAACCCGAAAGACTAATTTTCAATTTGATTGACAGATTACCGGAAGTGAATTTTGAGGGCACAATATGGATCTTTACAGGGCGAATATCGATATTCGCCCTGAGGGCAAATAATCTGATCTGACTTCCGGCTATTATTTGATTTGTAAAAAGTTACATATCTCTATCAAATATGTGATAATTTTCATTTCAAATAAAAGCAACAAGTACGAAATGTTCAACACAAAAGTAAAACATGACATTGTAAAGTAGACTTTAGTTATCCATTCATTGTTAATTTTAGACGGTGTGGAGTCCTTAAAAAGATTCCCTGGGAGAGAGATGTATGCTCTATATACATCTAGGCTATGGTGTACTTGTTCTTGAGATAACTTCCCATATGGATGCACTATCATTCTTTCAAATTTTGGCCTTTTAATTTTTTGTAATTTAAAATTGTTTGTTCTGACCGCCAGTTTATTGTGCCCACGTCTCGTTTTCTATCTTGCCAAGTTTTCTAAATTGGCTCAATGAGTGCCCTGTCGTTGTTTAAATGTTGTGATCATCTTCTAGTAGTCTTTTTGTCGGGAAATTGATGACAGCGATTGTAAGAACACTTTGCCTGTTAAATTTATGTTTGTTGACAATGGATCAAAGGAAAAAGGACTTGATTGTAGCGTTGCTTTGCAATTAGCAATGAATTCCACTCAAACCGGTGCTGAGGGCCGTCTTGAACTTGCTATGTGGTATAAGTAATGCTCATTGTTGAAATCCTCATGGTGACTTCAAGATGAAGAACAACAATAAAAGCGTTGTTCCATTGCTCGGTTTTACCATGTATTTGTAGAGACTTTGCCTCATTTGCATTTACTTCATATCCCTTCATTGTTAATTTTAGAAATATCGAAAACATGCAACTGTTTATTATAAGTAAAAGCTTCTACGTGTAGCTCTGGATCTATGAAATACTGTATTTCTATAAAAAGCTCAGTTCATTGTCTAATGCAAGGTAACACCTTTTACATTTTAATTTTTCAATAATTTTACTTTTTATAGATAGGTGGTATTCCGCCATTTTGATTTCATTTTTCATGCTTTGATAGGCTTTTTAAATTACAGAAATATACAATTTTTTATGCACGTGTATCATTTCTTCTTGGTCATAGGTCACTTTAAAATTCTTAAAATATACAATTTTCAAAATTTGATCAACTTCCAGTTATATTTTGATATATTTTAAGGCATATAATTATCTAATGGAAATTGAAGGAAAACTCTATAGAGAACTGTTTCCCACCAAATTTTTGACGTCTTATATCTCAATTATTCTTACATGAATTTTCATTTTTATTTTTTTTTTGTTTTTGTTGTTTTATTTGCAAAGCTCTTCAACACTAAAGGTCAGCGTTTTAATTCTACTTAAAAAAATTTCTGGCGCTCGCATGCACTCCCTTAAAACTAGAATTTATGACAATATGATGATCTAAAATTTCCGATCGTTCATTTACATTTTCTGCGAGTATAATTTCTCTTTTGCTAGATTAGGTATCCTTGTATATATGATATGTTAAAAGAGGACTCTGAATGCTGAAATGTATACTTTCCAAATTATTTTACAGATCCAGTTGATACAACGTTACTTCATAAAATGTCATGTGAAGAAAGAACACATAAAACAAATGGCAAAGATCAAATGTTGGAGGAAACGAGAGAATCATTAAATAATTTCTACACTGCATCCAATTATAATCTACAACAGCTTATTAAGGATTATAAGTTAGATCTGACAATTAATCCAATGCAAAATAATTCATTTTTCAAAAACTGTCCAAGACAAATTAATCTAAATTCTCATAGAAATTCAGAGGTTAAACATTACATTATTCATAAGCAGAATAAGCAAAAATTTGTAAGATTAAAATCATTACAATAGATTAAAATTAAAACTAGTTTTGGACAAGTCTTTTTGATTGTTTGATTGTTCAAATGGAGTCTGATTTATACATTTGTATAATTGCCACTGCTAGTATGACCTTAATATCTTTCATAGCTATATGTAGCAATAACGTTAAATCCTTGATTATATCCATTCAGTACGTGTTAAGTCAATATGTTAATCTATACTAGAGGGACGGAAGGACCTTTTACGGGACGCCGGGATCAGTCATTTTATTCAGCGGGAATTCGGGATTTCCGCTTAATGGGATCCGGGATTTGCGATGTCATTTTTCGGGAATCGGGATTGAATATTTTATTTTCTCGGGAATACGGGATTTAACAGTTATTTCCTCGGGACTCCGGGACCATACTTGGAAATGTTGCAGGGAAACGTATGCAAGGCGTATTGACTTTTCAAACAGGTATATAATGATTGCAGTCGGTGGATGACCCTGTTACTGGATTTGGACCCCTATTTCGACATTTTTTGATAATGAGTACTTCTTCTGACTAATTTTGGATTATGGCTTCCCATATTATTTGATTCTAATGCTGCTGATGAGAGGTTATGACACATGTGTACAGCATAACGAAATTTACTGTTAATTATACAACAGGCAACAGGAGTATAAATCATTATCCTATTTCGGATTTATAGCTTTAATTATTATTTTTAAAATATTTTTTTACGAAAATGAACAACTGCGTTTTCTTTTTTTTTTTTCGTAATGTAACGCGTTTAGTAAAGTGATCTAAGGTTAAGACTTTTTTTTCGATCTGCTCGATGCAAATGAAATTTAAGGGCAAACCGCAGACATAGCAAGACGCACAGCAGCTTTATTCGTTGTCTTCAAATGGCTGGATATTTCTTATTTATGCATGTTTAAATATATCCATTAATTTTGCCGATGTTAAAAATTCTAATTACTATATAGAACTAGGTTTAAGCAATTAACATCAAAGATGGTTAAAGTGTCACTAAAATATCTACAAAATTAGACTTGTTTATTGTATGGATGTAAAGAATAACAGCAGTTCAATTCAGACTAGTAATCTGGAATACAAATGCAGTTGCCATGAACAGTTTACGTGAATTTCCCTGTAACCAGTCAAATTACAGCAAAGAATAAAAACAATGACGTTTGTTTGTTCATTTTGTTGAGTTACTTTCTTAATGTTTTTTCGCCACTCGTAGGTTTTTGTTTATGAAGTTTACCACAAAAGATATTATTTTCGATGTTCGTTTCAAAGTTACATTTGTGACATTACACATAAAAGATTGAGCTTTTGGTCAAGGGCCAGCATGCATGCAAAGTTAGGTACTAAAGATCATATATGTCAATTAAAGCATTAACATTGGTTATTGTGGATTCTAAACTAAAATAGACTGATAAATTTTCAAAGAATAAGTGTGCAGAATGTTTGTTTTTAGCGACAAGAATTTGATAACATGCGTTCTACATTTTTTAAAAAACTACCTAGTGCTGTTGATGAGGAATGATTCTCGAAATGGCCATACAGCTCATTTAAATTGTTGCAGTTGGAGTTGACATATGTGTTGTGGTCTCATGTTCATTTACTTCATATCCTTTCGTAAAATACTTTTATTCTTACGTGGTTTGAGATAAATTATACTTCGTTTACTGCCTTTTAAGTATCCGCGATGACAAGTCTGCTAGTCAAACTTTTTATGATAAACTACACTTTTGTATGTTATACAGACTCAATTGAAGAATTCGATAGGCATGTCATACATTTTCATTAATATAAATAAGGCATATTTATTATATTTTGTGCAAATCTTTTAATTTCAACAGACTAGTGGAATTTGTATTTTGTTATGATTCTTTCATAAGCCATTTCCATTCTAGAAAAAGCCATGGGTGTTTGTCTGAAATTAAAAAAAAACCTTTGTTGCCCGAAGTTTTCTCATGTTAACAGATCAGTATTCCCTCTTTGTACGGAATAGTAAGGAAGGTCACTCCCCATGTAGAGCATTTCAAAAATTTTAAATTGATGGTTCTATAATGCTGGTATTTTCGTGTGATTTTGAGTGTTCGTGTTTTATATTTTAGTTGAAGAATTTAGTGTCCAATAAACACAATATCATAAATTCAAATATTGAATAAAACTTCTGCTAAGATTTTCACAATTTTATTCTCAAGTCGGATACATCAGCCTCGGAACAAGCGCTGACCCAAACTGTCATTTACACAAATTTTCCAAGTCTCTAAAACAATTTCGATTAGGGACCGACCATTTAACTTGAAGGGGGGGGGGGGCTATGGTTTTTTTCTAAAAAAATATTTTGGATCTGATTTTATGTGAAAAAAATATTTTGGCTGCCAAAATGATGAAAAAAAATTTTCTGAAGGAGGCTTTCTCCCCAAAAAAATAATGTTAATTTTGAAAAAAAATATTTTGTTAATACGCATGCAAAAAATAAATAATTTGTTTCGCGCGAAGCGCGAAAAAAATTTTCTGTCCAGAAAAAAAAAACCATACCCCCCCCTACAGGTTAAATGGTCGGTCCCTTACATAACATATTGACATAAGGAGATTTAACAAGGAAAGTAAAGATATCTTTACAAATATAATTAGCACTTAAGTCTGAACAAATAATATGACATTTGATCAAAGGTGACAGTCAAATTAAATTACCTACAATTTGTCAATGTCCAGAAACATTAATCCAAAATCAAAAGACGAATTATAAATCGGGATAATAGAATCAATAAACCATCTGTTAGAATTTTCTCTATTTGAAATATTTCCTCAAAAAATCATTAAAATTTAATGTTCATAAATATAAATAATTGTCCGGTCAAATTTATTTATAAAGTCCAACAAAATAAGAATTATAATTTCGAGCTGTTTTCCGGCATAACAGTTCATTGTGCTATAACATTGTAATAAAAGATTTTGAGCAAAAAATATTGATAGGTCAGTATGACAAGCGTTTGAAATTTTGACAGGATACCGAACCCACTATATTTTTCTTTGACATTGCAATGAGGATTTGTTCCTTAAATCACTATGACGAAACTTTGACCCATCTTTCTTAAATACGTTTTGTCATATGCTTTACTATTCCAAGATAATGGTAATTGAGTTAGTGGTCTACCTGTATGGGTTTTATTCGCATGTTTATTATACTATAGGGAAACCGGATAGAGAAAGGGCTCATAAAACGGTTTAACCCTACCACTGGCTGTTACTAGTGCCGGCACCAAGTCCGGCTATCCCGAGTTCCTATAGTTATCTATGTTTGTCTCTTGTTTTCATGATTAATTTTTTTCTTGTGCTGTTCGTTTGTAAATTGTGGCATGTGATTGTGGTTCTTGGCCATTTTAGGTGTTTACTGTTATTCTGTTTTTGTAATTTCAAAAGTTTTTGTCAGGAGTCTTTTTGTGGTGTATTAAATCAAAATTGAACAAAAATGTGGGGTCAACGTGCATTAAATTTAACTGCATTATTATGGATACAATCAGTGTAGTTCGAAAATCTGACACAAAGTCAAGATCTTGACAAGTGACCCATCTTTAAGCAAACATGTGCTGTTACATTTTTTACTATTATTGTTTCTTAACACTTGGTCATGAAGCACTCAGTGTAATAAAACATATTGTCCTTGGATGAAGACGTTCGGTTGATTAAAGCACTCTGTGAAAAAACCTTAAAATTTTTTCACCTTCCTCTTCATGTAACACATTGTTGGAATCTTTGCTCCTGAAATATCTTATTGACGTTCTAATCTTTAGCCTTTTTGCCGTTTTCCTGAAAAACTAACACGTGAAGTAAGACTTTTCTGTATTTGCGTTTATTATTTTTTTTATCATTTAAAAAGGGCAACCTGTGTCAATACTAAGCATTTATAGATATTATCAAACTGAGATTTTTCTAGTTCAAATGCAACTTTATTGCATTTTCAAGTGACTGCTTTTCATAAAAACTAAACCTTCTTGTGACAATGTGTAAGTAACGTCTCCCTTTCATACAAACTTTTGGTTATATAGGTAGCTGCATTGTCAAGATTCTTGCGTAAAAAAAAAACTGCAAAAAGGTTACAGTTGTAACAGTAAAGAAACATATAGTACAACTGTTAACAGAATACAGATGAAGCCGATGGAAAATATATTTGAAAAATATCGAAGTTAATGTGAGTTTAGTTTCTGCATATGCGCATTTTGAATACCCTCGGGTACTAACAACAAACAAGAAGCGTGAGTAGTGGCATCGGCCCAATTGTAATAAATAACAGAATTCCGAACTTACTAAAAATATAGTTTCTTCATATGCGCATTTCGGCAATTTATGTATCTTCAGTGTAGATAAAATCAAAACATTTGGAAGTCCATAAACTGACATATGTGTAAAAGACTGATGAATGGATATTTTTACCACCAAGGGGAGAACATAATTCGTTTTCCTCCTGTGAATGTATGGTTTACCATTCAATAGTGTGGACAAAGAAAGACAGATTTGTGCAACGAAATGGGTCTGTTGAATGACTATTAAGTTCACCGATTCTTGAAGATATTTATATTTTTAAACAATACATTTCTTCTCAAAAACATCGGCCCCTCATACCTCAATCAGTTATTCACATGACAGGTTTGATTTTTACTAACCGATGTGTTATCTCTAGATACAGCCTTTTCTCTGTAAAAAATTCAAATTGTTGAATTCTGATTAAAGCAACAAGTAATGTAAAAGAATATCAAGCTCGACTAGGATTTATTTTTCAAATTCTTTTCTATTTGTACCATCCAAAAATGTGGCGCCAATTTGTTGACACTATCATTGTTTCGTACAAAATTGTATCGCGGCACGATTCATTCAAAGTGATCTTGAATGAAATATTGTAAATAAAACTGTCACTTGGCTTCAACTGACAATTGATATTAAATTTGTGTTCACGGTTCTCCCACTTTTGAATTTTTGGGGATAGAGGTAAGAAAAATATTGTGGAGATAATAGTGAATAATGTGTGCATATTAACATTAATTAAAAAACAAAGAGTATTTTGCCATGACAAATTAAGTAAATTGGCATGGGACAGTTCTGTTATTTGGCAATCAGAGATTGAGAACAAAGTTATATAGTCTTTCGTTATTGTTGTCTTTTCCTAAAACGGGTTTGAATTAGAGAAAAGTTGATACTTTTATAATAGCACGTAATCAATAATCAAGTACGAATTAAAACATCCGTTACTGCAAACATGAGAAATTTAAATTGATTGTTGAACAGATTATATAACTTAGCTGATTGCCCTCACTTTAATTTAATCAGAAGAACCTAGTTAGTTTGATTTTTTTTAAAGTAAAAAAAAAAATAGCAAACAAAACAAAACAGTACCTAAATTGTAGTTTTAGAAGAAAGTAAGTGTGTAGAGTCCGTTTAAATCGGTATACACGGTGATATGAGCTCTGAGGAGGAGCTTATAAAGCGACAAGAGACAATAAAACCATCATTTGACCATAATAATTGGAGTTTGCTGGAACCAAATTCATAAGTATTATTTCATTGAGAGTGACGATTTACAATCAATGAAGGCGGCGATCACTGACAAATTTGAATTGGGGACTAGGTCCTTGTGAGCTAAATAATTATTTTACAGCTATAAATTTATGTTTATATATCATATAATATTTTAGCAAATCACGTGAAGACTTTCATAAACATCATAATTTATATAAAAGTTTCAAACATAAATATTTTGCGAGTCCCTGGCGAGACTGATCAGCATTGAGACAGCGGAAGTTGAAACTGGCAAGCATTTCACGTTTGCATTGGCATTTTGGACCACTACTCATCGCCCATTTAAAGTGACTGCTTACTTATCTAAAAACAATTGAAACCAGCACTGAATTCACACAATACTAAATCAGAGGTAAAGTATTTATTGGTACGTCTAGTTTAGAGTATACATATTCGTTGTAGAAAAACTAGAACAAATTTTGCTAGTGGGTAACGCCAAATGTCATGCCAATATAGAATTGGGAGGTTAATAACATTATTAACGAACAGAATTGTCAAAAGCTGAAATGAGCAGGACAAAAAGAGAAAACAGGTGACAAACCACCCGAAAATTACCAACGCTTAATGGTGCTTACTTGGTACAGGCTTTCAAGACAAATAGTGGGTTATAGAGGTAATAGAAAGGTCTTAGTTAAAAAATATGTTAATAGCAGTACTAAGTAACTCTGAATCGTGAATCACTGTTCAGACCGAAACTTCAAATAAATAAACTTGAATAAAACATCCTCACAATTGACAATATTTTTTATAAAACAACAGCAAAAATAATATAAATAAAAATGAATTTATAAAATTAATAAAAATGAAATAAAAAAGCTGGGAAAATACGTTTAACTATACATATGACGTGCTAAATACTGTTTTTTACAAAATAAAGAAAAAACGTTTCAAATATAATTAAGTTCAGTTGAAATAAGTCATTTTGGGCTTACTGCATTCTCTTTTGTCCAAAAATACGTACTACTTCAAAAGTTTATACGCACTACTACAATGGGGAAAAACTGAGTTTCATAAACTTGACCTCTTATTTTTGTTATTTTAAAACTGACCAAATACAATTTTTGTAGTATTGTTATAAGGATAATACTAGATAATACTAGATTTAATTGTTATTGTAAAGGGCACCTGTTTGATCAAGTTTACTTTTAATTGTGTGTAAATGTTTGTATGTATCTGATAAATATCTTTTATTCAAGTGATTTTGATATAAACCAAGTGATAGTTGAACTGTTTGACATTTCTGTACAGGGCATATATGATTCATAGTTTTTGATTTTGCATGACGTTTTGGACTGCAACCAATTCACGAAAGAAAAATTTTGCAAAATTCTAAAGGAGTCGTGCCTGGCTCTATGAAATACGGAAAATTGTTTAATTTATGAAAACTGAAAAGTGATTTTGGCAATCAACAGGGAGTACAATTGTGGCATAGTAGTGTTCGGAGGACCGACCTTACTGGACACGGAGATGATTGTATATTTTATACTATTTCTGTGCACTTTTAGACATGTATTCTCACAAAGTATTACAAATGTACAAGATCTCCATACTCAGTTATTTACTACAAACAGTTATAATAATTTAATACGACCAAGTGTGGACCAGTCGACGATACTTGATGTTTTTATTGGATTTACATTATATGGTATAACGGGCATTGATGAAATTGAACAGAAATTGACAACAACGGGATGGCTTGAAATTCAGTGGGTAGACGAATTACTTCAGTGGACCCCCTCAAGCTATGGTAACCTCGAGCATATCTATGTTCCACAGAGTAAAGTTTGGAAACCAGACATTTCACTTCAAAATGGATTCAGTAAATTAGAAGAACTAGGGTCAAAGTTCATCCAAGTTCATATTGAGTACAACGGAACTGTAAGCTGGAGACCGTTTCAAGTTTTCGAGTCTAAATGTACTCTAGATTCAACTTACTTTCCATTTGATAAACAAACATGTGATTTAGAGTTTGTTGCATGGAGCCTTTCAAGGGAAGATGTTTATTTAGCACAAAGTAAGGACGGTATAGAATTATCCCCTGAACTGAAAACTCATGGTGAATGGGAAATAATATCTTCAAAAGCAACAAACGAATTGGAAACCACGGAAACCAAAGTTGTATTTTCAATCGTAATCAAGCGGAAGCCTTTATTTGTGATTATCAACATGATAATTCCAATATTATTACTTTCTTTATTGAGTATTTTCACTTTCCGGATTCCAGCTGATAGTGGTGAACGTATGGGGTACACCGTAACAGTATGGCTTTCATTTGCCGTGTTTCTTACAATCGTATCTGGTTCACTACCTAAAAGTTCTGAAAATATACCTATTATATCTGTGTATATTCTAATACAGCTGTTCATGGGGACATGTATAGTACTAGTCTCCACCATTCATTCTGGGCTCACTTCATACAAAGATGACATACCGATACCCCGGCTTGTTCGAATGATTTCTATTGGTCTTCGCCGGAAGAAAATCATATCAAAGGATTATGAAACAGACACGGATGAAAAACCATATAATGATAAAACTGTGTCATGGAAAGAAGCTGTTTGTGCGCTGGATGTTTGTCTATTCTGGTTTTGTTTTGTGGTCTTTACATTATCAACAGTAATAGTGTTTCTAATCATTGGTTTAAAGTGAAATCAATGACAGAATTTTGAAAATACGCAATACAGTTTTATTTATTAGAGGTAGAACATAATCGTTATATCATTATTTATATTTCATGCCATTATGGCTCAATCTATTAAAAACAAATGTTTTACTAGTTTATTTGTGTATGAGCACCCCAAGGTATGTTAAATCCTGTCCAAACAAGTTTGCCCGAAGGCGATATTCTATAAGTTTATAAAACTAATTTGGGAAAAGCATGGATTTTGGCCCTGTGCTCCAATTTGAACATCCAACACAAGGACTTCGGTCTTCAACACTGGGGCCTCGGGCTCAAACAAAAGGACGCCTGTTTCCAATACCAGCTAGGCTCCAGGCTCCACTCACAGGGCTGCGGACTCAACTCACTTGGCTCCGGGTTCCAAATATATGGAGTCCGGGCTCTAATAGCCTTGGAACCCATGTAATTCCCCTAAAAAGGTTGAAAATGGTTTATAATATAGTACTCAGGAATATCCTTGATAATTTGTTGCTTACCTGCAAAATTGTTTTCAGTTTTTTTTCACAATTAATTCATTTATTCATAGACTATAATTCGTTATAAATACATTTCATTTACTCCATATCTTTCCGTAAAATATTTACTTTATTGAGGTGTCATTTGCAGAATTTAAAGTTCGTCGTGAATTCTGTTCTTTTAAAATATGTTCTTATATTAATGAAAATCATACAACATGATGAGTATCGCACGTTTATTTACTAATTGTGCTTCAGCATCCAGTGTTGATACATATAAGCTATTTAATTCTAGAGTGTTGGGGAAGGAATTACTTTCTAAAGGACAATGGTGGCCATGTTGTCGCCTGGGTAAGAGAGACTCCGCTTTAAAAAGTCGCAATAACTCATGTTTAAAATGTCATGAAAGTACGAAGTATTTCCCTCATGTTGATCTCTTATGATAGTGACATTAATTTCATGGTTTTATGTTAATTGTAATGATTTTCCATATAATCATTAGATCTTAGTCTTTTGAATATTTGAAATCTATTTGTATTGACGAGACACAAGTTACAGACTGACTATTTTTTAGTTCACCCATTGATACAGTTGTTAGTATAGAATTTTTTACTGCAGATATCATCATGATTTTACAGTTTTACAATGATTCGAGATGAGCGAGTTTATTCTGGTGGAATATACCCCGGGGGAATATAATAACATTATCATGTTTGTAATCCCGGTTTAAAATGTCAATCAAGGGTTAATTGCCAAAAAATAATATTTTTTGATTGATTAACGGATGTATGTCCTGTCTGGATGTTATGTAACATTACTGTCTTATGGAAAGTAACGAAATTACATTGCTAATAAAGACAATGTAACTAAATTAGTAAGATCAATGTAATACAAATATTACATGTAAGAGGTTTATAGAGACTGTTAGAATCACAACCGTGACGAGTTAAACAGAGACCGAAGTTTTTGTTTTGTTTTGTTTTTTGAATAATTACATTTCATGAATATTCATTTGAATTCCGTCAGTTTGATAGGTGAACACCTATCACGTGGCATATCAATGTGAAGTTGCAATTCCCATGAAACACATTTGACCACGTGTTCACGTGGCGGATGAATTTGTAAAAATAGAATTCCAATGTAAATGATGTACTTTCCTGTAAATAAAGTTGTTTTTTCATATTTCGGGTTTAAAATGTAATTATAAGAATTGAATGCATTATTTTGAAGTTTCATAGGGACTATGAAAGGGTTGACCGGGCGCACATTTTCAACACGAAGCGCTACCGCGCTTCATTAGAAATGTGCTTCGGTCAACCCTTTCATATCCCAATGAAACTTCAAAATAATGCATTCAATTCTTAAATAAGACTTTATTTCGATCGAATACACTGTCACTTTTATCCTGGTTAATGTGCCGAAGAACTGCTTGCATCAATCCTTCATTTTTTAATTCAGATACTAATTATCTATCTTTGCCAGTTGTTTGCAGGTATATGAGAGAGGGTACTAAATGATTATCCCCTTTACGTCCAACAACAGAATCAAAAATAAGACATAGCCAAAAGAAAAGAAAAAACAAAAGACAAAAAAAAAAAACAAATAACTAACGAAACACAACAACAACAACAAAAATTAAGATCTAAATTTAAAAAGACAACAAAAAAGAAACAATAACAAAAAGAAGTACACAGTGTCAATGAAAACGAAATGTGTCGACGTACTGGTTAGAAAGGTACAAAATATTTTGCCAGTGAAAACTGTAAAACGTTATAAGAAAAATGTTGCGTTTTATCATGTAGTGCATTTTATGACAAAACCACATATTGATGTGGTCTAGTTTCTTGATCTATGGAGTTCACGACCACTTACATCTTTTCCTAAAATGCTATGAATTGACATTGAAAAAAAATAATAGTATGTAGACCTTCCAATCAACTTTAAACGTATATTAATAACGAAACGTTCCGTAAGATAAGTTGAATTTTGATATTGTAAAAGAAGAATTAAAAATGATTAGTACGATTTTCACCATTTCTCAAGAGCAGTTTTATAAATCTGCTCTCAAATATAGACACTTTATATTTCGACCATGCAGCTGCCCGAAAGAGTAATGTCTATTTCAACAAAATTCACATCTATTTAAGCATCAAACTGTTCCTAATATTACCCTTTATTCAGTCAGGGCCATGTTCTAATATTCTACTCCGTAAACAAAGCCAGTAAGAATAACATATTCTATACACTGCATTTTATAAATTACTCCGCGCTTCGACAATTATAGTCTGATTATGGTATTCAAAACACAACAAAAACAAAACAAAAAACAAAAAAACTCCGACTCCGACCTGCCGTTTGGTTTGGGGTTTGCTCACCGTTCATTGAAGATCTTATGGTGGCTTTGAGTTGTTATTACTCCCCTTTGGGCCGTTGTCTCTTTGAGACATTCCCCGTTTCCCTTCTTTTTTTCTATTTATCAGACAAGAACTCTCAACAATATGTTACAGATAAACAAATTTACAAAATACAAAATTCAAAACTGACGGAATCAAATGATCTTTGCAAAAATAGAGTTTTAGATTTATACTATGTTTAAAAATACCAAATGTATTTTTAAAATGATCCTAAAACATTACCTAAATATGACCTCAACTTGATGTAAAGTTCCGTTAAATATACTACAGTTATGGCTAATAAGGCGAAGAAATCCATGTCGCTACAATCAATTTATTTTCGGTATAATTCATTTATCAGAAAATAAATTGGCAGTAACTTCGGTATTTTGATATTTATCTATAGTTGTATAAAATAAATGTTTTGTTACTCCTTATAAGCTCCGGATAAACAAGCAAGGTTACATGAAACGGCCACTTTTGTTACAAGTTCTTACCAGCATCCATGTCCTCGCATTCATGATTCCAGTTCAAAGAACTGTATGAGTAAATCTACTTTCTTTGTTAAATTTTGAAAAACGATCAGTTGGGTAAATTGCTCTGATTTGAAAAAAATCCAACCGTGGGAACGAGTTACACTGGAAAGGGGGAGAAATTGGAAGGGGCAGATAGTATTGCCTTCCGCACGAATCCAGTGAGTCTTTTATTTTCTTTTTTTTTCAGGAAATATAGAAGGGGTCTTTTTACTTCATTGTCACTGTCGTTTCCCACACGGTTTGTCTACATGCAAACTTTCGTAGAACCTCTTACTTCCTTGCCTAGACAGGGCATTTCTATATCCAACACCCGAAACGTTAGCCGGAGCTAAAATTGTATCTCAATTGACTGAGGCTGTAGATTTTTGGCTGGTTTTGTTGAGTTACGGACAGTTCTGTAGTGCAATGCTAAGACAACACAATGGCCGAATATCCCGATTTGAAATTAAACTTTTTTTCAGTTTTTCGTCAATCGAATTATCGGAAAATTTATTCTGCTTTTTTCAAAAGACCGGGGGTTGAATGATTCAAATAAATTAACGAATCTTTGATGAAAGTTGTCTAATCGTATTGTCAGCTTATGTTAATAAAATCGCATGTTTACTAAAAAGTGAAACGCTCAAGAAACTAAATAAAAACTGTTTGCCTGAACTGTTTTAATTATCTGATTTTATTTTTTTTGCTACTTAATTTAATTATTTTTATTTTGTTTTTGTTTATTTCGTTCTATTGTTTTTGGTTTAATTTGGCTTTATATTATTTTGCTTTCCATGTTGGTTTCTTTTCTTGGTGTGTTGTTTTTATTTTTCATCTTTTTAGATTTGCTATGGTTTTGATGTGTTATGGAAAAGGGGCAATTAAGAAAATAGGCGTCAATCTTCATTTTAACTTGTTTAATTGTTCGTTTTACTTTCGATTTCGTTAATGATATGAAAGTAAGTGAAACACGGGGTTTATGCCGATTGTTTAAACTCACCAGAAACTTAATTATGCTCAATTGTTGGATGCATAATCTTAATACTGAAGTTCCTGCAATGTCAATTTCTACAACTTGTCTTTTGAGTACAGATCAAATCAATACATTTGTAAGACCACCAGCCAAAAGATGTAGAAAATCTTATTCAGAGAACAAATAATCAATAGGGTCTAAATAGAGCTCTATTAATTTAGTTGAAAATTAAACCCTTTAACATGTATGACATACATGGTCCATCGTTTATATGTTGTATGGTCTTTTGATTCCTTTCTCGGGCAACTGATGACGGTGTTTGTAAGAGTATTTTGCCCAATATGTTATGTTTCTTGACCACCCCGCATCCATGACCAAAAGTGAAGATGCATAGATGTAGCTTTGTTCAACATTTAGCAAGTAGAATTCCGCTCCAACCGGTGCAAGGTGCTGTCTTGAACTTACTATGAGGTATGACCGTATGCTCTTTGTTGAAGACTTCCTGATGACTTCAAGGTGAAGAAGAACAATTAAGAGTCATTCTCTGTAAGCATCAAAGAAACCTAGAAATAACTTTTTTCTCACTTTTGGTGAATTCGCTGAAAACATTTATTTTACTCCCAAGTAAAGAAAAAAATCTTCAAAACTCATGACATTTCATCTTCGTTGCCATGGCAACCACTTACGGTATTTTTCAACATTTCCATTCGAAAAAAAGGAAATTTCCTCTAAACAAAGTATTAATTACATTTAATGTGAAAATTTACACAGATATTATGATAAAACATTTTTGTACACATTTAGTAATGTAGAACCATGTCATCAACAATTTATTGGGCACTAAATTTTATTACAGAAGGTAATAACCTGTGGTATATAACATCGGTACTGTACGCCCAGTTTAAAAAAAAATAGCAAAAATTTGCCATTTTTGCCCCTTTTAAAGCAGCTAGAATAACAGAAAGCAATTTTTCACAGCAAAAGCATTAGTATTTCTTGAAAGTAAATATCAACACCTCTTCCAGGAGAAAAAATTGCTGAGGTTATATTTTTTGCTGAGATGCAAACTCTGTTATTGGTTTGATGATGCGTACGGGCTGCATCTCGGCCTCATATGTTGGTTTTTATATGATAACTTCAAAAGTTTATATCCAATTCAAATGAAACTTGGATACATTGTTCGGTACCAGAGGTGAAAGAAGCCTATAGATTGGGAGGATGCAAGGTCAAAGGTCAAGGTCACAGTGACAGAAATAGTTAGAAAATTTCAGAAAAAAATAGTTTTCGCACGATAATTCACATAATATACATCCAATGCAAATGAAACTTGGATAAATTAATGGATACGGACAGGAAAAGAAACCTATTGATTTTAGAGAAAGCAGGTCAAAGGTCAAGGTCAAAGTGACCAAAAAGAAAATTGAAAACAATACAGATTTTGAAGAAAGTGGGTCAAAAGTCAAGGTCAAAGTCACCCATAAAGATTTAAATTTGCATATAACAATAAACTTTCGGATTTTTTATATTTGTCTTGGTGATCACAAGAAGCCCCCCCCCCCCCCTGGTGTGAATTTTTACACATGTGGCCTGTGACACAAACTTCTCCTACATTTATGGATTCAGGGATTTGATTTGTTGTAGAATTGTGGCATATAGTTTGTAGATGCGTAAAAAAAACTCCGATCTTTATCTTGGTGCAAACAAGAGGTCCCAAGATGTTGATTTTGACAAAGTCCCAAAAGATGTGGATTTTGACAAATGTGGCATGTGACACAAAATCCTCTTACATTTTTGGATTTAGGGATTAAATCTTTATGCAGAATTGTTGCATACAGTATATTTGCAATAAGCTTTGGATTTTCGATTCCGATTCCAACTTTGGTAAGTTTCCTGAAATTGTCAAAGACTAATATATTTTTTTATTTGAGCATATAATTATATATTTTATCAAGTGTTTGGTAGAAAACGAAATTTGGAATAATTAGAATTCTAAAATGTGATTCCAAGTTTGGTAAATTTTCTGAAAGTCTTAAAGATCACTTATTTTTTTAACTTTACATAGCAACCACATTTTAAAAATTTGTTTCAATTAGGAGAAAAGTTTTCAGCAATCGGAGTGTTCTGCAAGTCTCAAAGACTACTTATTTTTGAAATTTTACCTAGCAACCATACTGAAATAATTTGTTTCGTTTTAGACAAAGATTGTCATACAATGAATTTCAAAAATATTTGATTCCAATCTTAGTAAATTTCCTGAAAGTCTCAAAGACAACTTATTTTTTGGAATTCTTCCTAGCAACCATACTTAAATAGTTTCTTTAATTTAGGACAAACATTTTCATCAATTAGATTCCAAAAAATATTTGATTCCAAGTTTGGCATATTTCCTGAAAATCTCAAAGACCACTTATTTATTTATTTATTTATTTTGGATTCCACCTAGCAACCATACTTGCATAGTTTGTTTAGCTAAGGACAATTATTTTCACCAATTTAATTTCAAAAGTATTAAATTCGAATTTTAGTAAATTTACTGAAAGTCTCAAAGACCACTTATTTTTGAAATTCTGCCTAACAACCATATTTCCTTGAATTCTTGTTTTGTAAAAATAACAGCTGTCAATAGTTTGATTTGAAAAATATTGAAAAAAAAATTATGCCCATGGTGTTAAACAACTGTTTTCTGTGTCAACAGGGAGTGCGGGGATAGCTGTCGTTTCCGACAACCTCTTGTTAAAATTGTAATTTGTTCAAAGTAGAGGTAATGGTGATTTATACAATGATATTTGACAGAAGCAAAGAAACTTGAAATTTGACCCAATTTGAATTCTTAGAATTTTAGATATGAGCCATGGATGAAAATAAAGTCCATATTTAATTCCAATGAAACATGATAACAAAAAAATAAAAATTGCAACTCGGTTTGTGCACCCTGGTGCCATTTAGATTTTGACCTTGAATAGTTTCTTTTGATTGTACGGTACCTTTAACCATGCATTTTTCCTGTTTTTTAGCTCACCTGGCTTAAAAGGCCATGTGAGCTTTTGCCTCACTTCGCGTCCGTCGTCCGTCCGTCCGTCGTAAACTTGGCCTGAATCATTACAATGGTATCTAGATTCAAAATTGTGGTCGATTAGTCAGAGGACCTAACAACATGGCTGTCGTTACTAAAAAAGCAAATAAGGGTAAAGTGCTGTTTTTGCAATTAACTCAAAAACCATTACAGACATAAAAAATCTGACATTTTAAAAGTAATCAGCATGACAAGGTTTACCTGCCCTGCAATTTTGAAGAAAATTCAAAAACCCGTCTTAGTGTTATTGCCCTTTTTCCCGCGAAATTCTCAAAATTTTGATAATTTTCATTTTTATATAAAAAAAAATAAATAACAGAAAGAGGCCAACTTTAAACTGCAAAAAATATTCAGCATATCAAGATTTACCCACCTAGAAATTTCGAAGAAAAACTGAATACGTATAGAGGAGTTATTTCCCTTCATTTTTATTTCTTGTAACTTTATACATTTTGCCTTGTATTTCAATACAGATTTGAGATAGAGGTTCAGATTTAAAACAAAAATGTTTAGTATGTCAGGGACTACATTTTATCTTCATAATGGAATTGTTGACCTCATCCAAGATGGCTGCCCGTGGTTAACTTAGTTCAACATTGAACCCTATGTCCGGCATGTTCCCATCAGATACAAGATGGCCGACAGCGAACAACATAGTTTAACATTGGACCCTATTGGAGAATCATCTCAAATGACACAGTGGGACATATTACATCTAGGTTTATTATCACACTAGAAAATAATACCCTTTATCATTGAGGCAATTGTCTATGCTAGCTTTAGACCAGCTTCTAGTTTCTACATTCAATAGTAGTCTGTTTCCGCACACCATTAATACGTTAAAGTTTTATTTGAATCTAATATAGACTTTTTAGTAATCATCCAAAAAATCATAATTTCTGTTACTTTGAGAGCTACTTTCTCCACAATACATAAGGTTCTTTTCCTCTTGGTTCGAAACAATATTTTCAATTTTTAGTTTAATTGAATTTAAAGGTTTTGATTTTTTGTCCAGAAACCAATGATCAGCTTTTGCCATCACTCGGCGTCCGTCGTCCGTCGTAAACTTTTCATTCAAAGATTTTCTCCTCTGAAACCACTAGGCCAATTGGGACCAAACTTGGTCACAATGGTCCTTAGATAGTCCCTTCCAAAAAAGGTATCCGGCATGTCCGTACCTAATCCAAGATGGCCACCAGCGGGGAACATAGTTTTAAAATTGGACCCTATGGAAAAGACATTCAAAGATCTTCTTCTCAGAAACTACCAGTCCAATTATAACCAAACTTAGACACAATGGTCCTTAGATGGTCCCTTCCAAAAAAGGTATCCGGCAAGTCCGTACCTAATCCAAGATGGCCGCCAGGCGGAGAACATAGTTTTAACATTGGACCCTATGGGAAAGACATTCAAAGATCTTTTTCTCAGAAACTACCAGTCCAATCATAGCCAAACTTAGTCACAATAGTCCTTAGATGGTCCCTTCTGAAAAAAAGTATCCGACAGGTCCATACCTGAGGTTTCTCACTGTGTTGAAGACCGTAAGGTGACCCTTAGATGCCTTGTTTTGGGTCGTTTTAACCTGGATATGGGATGTTGTTTCCTTGACATTTAACCATTTCCTTTCTTTTTTATACTAATCCAAGATGGCCGCCAGCGGGGTAACATAGTTTTAACATTGGACCCTATGGAAAAGACATTTAAGATCTTCTCAGAAACTACCGGTCCAATTATAAACAAACTTACACACAATGGTCCTTAGATGGTCCCTTCTAAAAAAGGTATCCGACAGGTCCGTACCTCATCCAAGAAGGCTGCCAGCGGGAACATAGTTTTAACATTGGACCCTATGGAATATACAATCAAAGATCTTCTCAAAAACTACCAGTCCAATTAGAACCAAACTAAGCCACAATGGTCCTTAGGTTGTCCCATCCAAAAAAAATGTATCTGGCAGGTCCATACCTCATCCAAGATGGCCACCATCTGGAACATAGTTTTTACATTGGCAATATTGATTTTAAGGGAACCTCTGCCCAAATTTTTGAATTTTTATTTGAATTGTGGTCGGAATGTTTCAATTTCAGCATTATTTATTACCTTGATTATAAGGGAAACCCCTTCCCAATTTTTTTAATGGTGTTCTGTTATGGGTTGTAATGGATGGTGGATGATGAAAACAAAACAAGAATACTGTAATTTTAGAAAAAAAAAAGTTTTCTGCTAAATTTTATGTTTTGTTTTTCCTATTGGAAATGCCTTTTATCTATGTCAGCCATGGTCCAGGTGAGCGATACAGGCTCTTGAGAGCCTCTTGTTTCTTAAAATTGTCAATCATGTTTTGGTCATTTTGAATGTAAACATGTAGAGTTATTGTCTGGGATTCAAATTTTTCTGAAATTTTCAATTTTCTTTTTGGTCTCTTTGACCTTGACCTTTGACCTTCTTTCTCTAAAACCAATAGGTTTCTTTTCCTTCCCGTATCCATTAATTTATCCAAGTTTCATTTGAATTGGATATATATTATGTGAATTATCGTGCGAAAACCAATTTTTTCTGAAATTTTCTATCTATTTCTGTCACTGTGACCTTGACCTTTGACCTTGCATCCTCCCAATCTATAGGCCTCTTTCACCTATGGTACCAAACAATGTATCCAAGTTTCATTTGAATTGGATATAAACTATTGAAGTTATTATGTAAAAACCAACATATGAGGCCGAGATGCAGCCCGTACGTATCATCAAACCAATAACCGAGTTCTACTTAATTGCAGCTCAGCAAAAAGATAACCTCAGCAATTTTTTCTCCTGGAACAGGTATTGATATATACATTCAAGAAATACTAATGTTTTTGCTGTGAAAAATTGCTTGCCTTTCTTCTAGCTGCTTTAAAAGGGGCAAAAACGGCAAATTTTTGCTATTTTTGATGAAACTGGTTGTAAAGTACCGATGTTATATACCGCATGTAATAAACCTTCTGTAATGAAATTTAGTGCCCAATAACTAAATGTGTACAAAATGTTTTATCATAATATCTGTGTAAAATTAAATGTAATTAATACTTTGTTTAAAGGAAATTAATGCATTATATCGAATGGAAATGTTGGAAAATACCATTAGTGATTGCCATGGCAACGAAAATAAATTTCAAGAGTTTTGTCGATTTTTTTCTTTACTAGGGATTAAAATAAATGTTTTCAGTGAATTTCATCAAAAGTGAGAAAAAAGTTATTTCCAGGTTTCTTTGATGCTTACAGAGAATGACTCTTAAAGCGTTGTTCAATTTGTTTATCTTATCATGTATTTATAAAAATTTTGTCCCATGTACATTTACTCCGTATCCCTTTTATTTGTCCAAGTGAACAATACAGGCTTTTTTCTTTTTTTTTCTCAAGATTTTGACCGTTGTAAATGGTGCAGGTATCCATACACATACAGGTCTTTAACACCACAACATTTTGTTCTGGCTAGCTACCATGTCAGTCAAATTTGATGCAACTTTTGATGATTGATAAGTACCAAAATCCAAAAATGATAGTTCATATCCAACACTAATTGAGACAGCATGACACAGGCAAAAATAAATAAACAAAAATGACCAAATTGAAAAAGATGTATACGGTACAATATATTTTCTATATGAATAATTTTGACACGATCTTCGATTATTATGTAAAAAGAGAAGTCTTGAATATTTGATCAACTAAAGGCCCGTTTACACGATCAAAGTTTTCTATCAAAACTTTGTCAAAGTTTTTTTATGGAAAACTTTGTCAAAAAAGTTTTGTCAAAGTACCTGTTTACACAATCAAAGTTTTGTTTGACAAAAACCTACAAATACACAGGAAAAACAAACATGGATGATTATGACGAATACCTTGAATTTTTATACAGCATGGGGTTGGGTGTGAATAAAAAAACAGGGTTTGTGGTAATGCATGGCGTCCACGTAGACTAGAAAAACCAAGACGTAGTCGAATTTAAATGAAAGCCTATGGCAAAAAGTGAGAGACTTTAAACCAACTTTATCTAAAAATAAAAGGAAGACGAGCACAGCATGATACCTACCACTCTTTTCACGTTTGGACAAGTGTTGAAAGGAGAAAGGCACCCACTTATCAGCCCCTCAATGATTTCGTACGGAAGCATGGAGGTGAAATGTGAATTTCTATCTCGTGGCCACGACATACTTAGTCGAGACAACGAGATAGCTATGTCGTGGCCACGAGATACTAACTCGTTCCCACGACATACTAAGTCGTGTCCACGAGATTCTATCTCGTTCCCACGACATACTAAGTCGTGGCCACGAGATAGCTATCTCGTTCCCAAGAGATACTATCCCGTTCCCACGACTTACTAAGTCGTGGCCACGAGGTACCAACTCGTTCCCACGACATACTAAGTCGTGGCCACGAGATACTATCGTGTTCCCATGACATACTAAGTCGTGGCCACGGGATAGATATGAGTATGAGCAAAGCTCGTTGTTGAAGGTTTCTAGGTGTATAAGTATCTTGTGGCCACGACTTAGTATGTCGTTGGAACGAGTAATTATCTCGTGGACACGACTTAGTATGTCGTGGGAACTAGTTAGTATCTCGTGGCCACGACTAAGTATGTCGTGGGAACGAGATAGTATCTCGTTGCCACGACTTTGTATGTCTTTGGAACAAGATAGTATCTCGTGGAAACGAAATAGCTATCTCGTGGCCACGAATTAGCATGTCGTGGGAACGAGTTAGTATCTCGTTGCCACGACTTAGTATGTCGTGGGAACGAGTTAGTATCTCGTTGCCACGACTTAGTATGTCGTGGGAACGAGTTAGCATCTCGTGGCCACGACTTAGTATGTTCTGGGAACGAGACAGGATCTCGTGGCCACGAGATAGTATCTCGTGGCCGTGGCCACGTCTTAGTATCTCGTGGCCACGAGTTATTATGTCGTGGCCACGTGATAATAAGTCGTGGGAGCGAGATAGTATCTCGTGGGAATGAGATAACCATCTCGTGGCCACGACTATGTATGTCGTGGGAACGAGTTAGTATCTCGTGGCCACGACTTAGTATGTCGTGGGAACAAGTTGGTATCTCGTGGCCACGACTTAGTATCTCGTGGCCACGAGTTAGTATCTCGTGGCCACGACATAGCTATCTCGCGGCCACGACTTAGTATGTCGTGGGAACAAGTTGGTTTTTCGTGGCCACGACTTAGTATGTCGTGGGAACGAGATATAATCTCGTAGGAACGACTTAGTTTATCGTGGGAACGAGTTAGTATCTCGTGGCCACGACTTAGTATGTCGTGGCCACGACTTAGTATGTCGTGGCCACTACTAAGAATGTCGTGGGAATGAGTTAGTACCTCGTGGTCACGACATAGCTATCTCGCGGCCACGACTTAGTATGTCGTGGGAACAAGTTAGTATCTCGTGGCCACGACTAAGTATGTCGTGGCCACGAGATAGAAACAAAATTTCAAATGTCCCCTCCATGCTTCCGTAATTCCTGGAGTTTAGTTCCTGCATATTTATTGTTTACGGTAGTGAAGTATTTTACTATTTGATTTATAAAATGTAAACAAATCGGACAAAAAAATTTAAGTTACCTGCTTGGGTCTCTAATTATAAGTTGTATCTGTTGACGTGTATGGCATGCCAAACCACAAAAATTAGATTATTAGATAATATGGCATTATCTCAGGTATACATAATCAGTATTTTTTGTGGTTTTGACGCAAATATCATATCATTACTTCCAGATAATAAAAAACATAAAAAAACGGACATAATACATGCTTATCTGGAGGTAATAGGGTATCATCTTGCTTATCAGTTTACAGGTAATGAACTTACTTATCAGGTAACAGGTACTGAACTATGAATGATATACAAAATTCCTTACAAATGGCAAATGGATAAATCTGAAAAAAGCGTGAAAAGAAAAGAAAAATGTCTGTTACAATTCTAAAATTTGCTAGGCTTTCATAATTACATATTTTTTCAATAAATATACTTTGATCTGATAAAGACTTAATTTGATTAATTATTGAAATTTATCTATTTACGTCTTATTGGTTGCAAAATAAATCAGATAATGCGATTAACCCGCACATATTACGTCTGATTGGTTGTTAGATAAAACAGATAACAGATAACACACATGATTGCACGCTAAAACCATAAAAATGCAGATATAACAAACTACTGTGCAATTCTATTTTATTTGCAGATAAAACATTATTACCACATAATTTAATATCG
>MJUU01070594.1:140140-160026 GCA_002080025.1 Modiolus philippinarum
TATACTTTGATCTGATAAAGACTTAATTTGATTAATTACTGAAATTTATCTATTTACGTCTTATTGGTTGCAAAATAAATCAGATAATGCGATTAACCCGCAGATATTACGTCTGATTGGTTGTTAGATAAAACAGATAACACACATGATTGCACGCTAAAACCATAAAAATGCAGATATAACAAACTACTGTGCAATTCTATTTTATTTGCAGATAAAACATTATTACCACATAATTTAATATCGACCCAGGTGTAAAATATTTATATGTACTTATCTGGAGGAAACCAGATAATATATGTCTAGTAAAGTGTGCCAAAACCGCAAAGATTCAGATAATAATGCATTACCTGAGATAATGCTTTATTATCCAATTTTTGTGTTTTGTTTTTTTTGGAGTGCCAAAGACGGCAAAGGTAAAATAATTTTTAATACTAAAAGTAGAGCGAGGATGTTTAAAGTATCTATTAATTTTTTTCAGAAGCAATGAGTGGAAGGGATGAAATTAAGTTTTGCACATGTAGTCATCAATTCTTATTCAGTACATGTATACCAATTTTGAGGAAAATCAAGATCATAGTTCATAATCAAACTGCAAGCATTTACATTTTTCCATACTGCAAAGAAAAAACACAATAAAAATTTAATCAAAAACAACTCTTTAGAATTTGCAACTATGGTAAACACCTCAATTAGAAATTCTTGGTCGTAAAATGAACAGCTTCTTACAGACCGGCAATTTAATTTGATTTACCTGATTTTGGCTTTCCTATTCAGATCCTATTGATAATTTGTTCTCTATCAGCTTTTACAAGTATTTCAGTTTAATGACTTCCAAATGTTTTGATTTGATCTGAAACTAGAGACTCTCAAGAGCCTGTAGCTCACCTGGTCCAAAGCTAGCATAGACGATAATCTCAATGATAAAGGGTCTCATTTCTAGTGTGATAATGAACCTAGATGTAATATGGCCCACTGTGTCAGAGGAAACAACGGCAGTAGAATACCGAAGGAACAAGGGAAGCGAAGACTACAAAAATCGAAATCCGAAGACATGGCAAAAACGGCAACAGAGAAAAACAAAAACAAAACAAGGACGTGAGACGGCTACAATCACGGACATAAAAAGACGACATTAAAAACTAAGGCACTGATAGTGTGAACTCCTATGAAAACCGGGAGCGACATCAGGTGCTCCGGACGGGTAAGCATGTCCTGCTCCGCTAGCGGCACCCGTCACACTATCAGTGAGTCAATCCAGGGTTGAGTCTAAACCGGTAATGTCAAATCCGTGAAGACGTGAAATCTAGCTGAAAATTTCCGTTTTCATTTGGGACACAGACACGTCATATCGGTCAATGATATCATGGTGACGGCCATAAAATTTCTGAAGGGATGAAGGCAACAAAGGCTGAACAAATCCCTGACTAAGCAACTTTTGGGACAATGCTTTTGCTCTATTAAAAAAATCGCTGTATAAACTACATGCGCGACAGTAGCGAATCAACTGTGAAATGTACACTCCATAGGCTGGAGAGGTAGGTATATTGCTGCTCAGAAAGGGAAAATTCACAATTGGGAAGTTAAAATCATCACGTTTGTCATATAGCTTAGATTTCAAACGTCCATCTTCATCAATGTATATAAACAGATCTAAGTACGAAGCTGAAGTAGGTGTGTCAGTAGTCTCTTTAATTTCAAGCTCATTGGGATAGATCTGGTGTAAATATTCCTTGAATTTTGGATTATTAAGAGAAAGTACATCGTCTATCTAGCGGAAGCTGAAGTTAAAGGACTGGGCTAAATGTATTTGATTTTTCTGTGTTAGCCCTCGTAAAACTTGGCTTCATACGAGAAAAGAAAGAGATCAGCTAAAAGCGGCGCGCAGTTAGTTCCCATGGGAATCCCGATTGTCTGTTGAAAAACGCGACCTCCAAATTCGACAAAAATATTTTCTATTAAGAATTCCAACATCTTGATTACGTCATTCTCCGTGTACTTCTTGTGTGACTCAGTGTGGTTCTTTACAAAATATGATCTCTGAATGTGTTTTCCATAGGGTCCAATGATAAACTAAGTTCCCCGATGTTGGCCATCTAGGATCTGATGGGGACTTGCCGGACACATTTTTAAAGGGGACCAACTAAGGAAAGTTGTGACCAAGTATTGTTTCGATTTGACAAGTAGTATCAGAGGAGAAGATCTTTGACTGTGTTTTACCATAGGGTACAGTGTTAAACTAGTTCCCCGCTGGCTTGCCGGACACATTTTTCAAAGGGGACCAACTAAAGACAGTTGTGACCAAGCATGGTTACAATTGGCCAAGAAGTCTCAGAGGAGAAGATTTTTGAATTGTTTTCCCATAGGGTCCAGTGTTGAACTATGTTGGCCGCTGGTGGCCATCTTTGATCTGATGGGAACTTGCCTGACACATTTTTTCAAAGGGGACCATCTAAAGGACAGTTGTGACCAAGTATGGTTCAAATTGGCCGAGTAGTCTCAGAGGATAAGATCTTTGAATGTCTTTTCCCATAGTGTCCAATGTTAAACATAGGATGTATTTTTTTTTGTCTGCCCAGAACATGTGAAAAAAGAACAGTCAGCTAAACAAATATGGTGGACAGTTTCATGATTGGAGAGTTGTTGTTAAAAATATCGTGAAGAGGTCGTGTGCATTATATGTCGAAAACAGGTCGGGAATCGATCGGGGTCTGATCGAGGTAGTCGTGAAGAGGTCGAAAAGGGATCTGTCTTGATCAAGTTTCAAAATTTTAGCCGATCATGCCGATTTCTACTCGACTTTAACTCATTCGCTTCTCGATTTATGCCGAGTCGCTTCCGGACCAACTCGATTAGTACTCGATCAGTACTCGACTAACACGATTCTTTCTTTTTTCCTATACATGATCTTCCCGACCATAACCCGATTTTCCCGACCTGTATCCGACTTTTACTCGACCACTAGAGACCTTAACTCGATTTAACACGACAGCATGTAATCTTTTCACAATATCACAATATGAGGCTTTCAACAGCCTCAGTGTCTCAATAGGGCCTTACTTCAGTTTTAAAGGAGCCAACCAATGGACCCCAATGACTATTGTGATCAAGTTTTGTTGTTGATCATCTTTGATATGATGAGAATCTGCCGGATCCTATCTCAAGTAGGGACCAGCCAAGGACTATTGCCTTTAATTTTGGCCAACTGGCAAAGTAGTTTCAGAGTTGAAGATCTTTGAATGGCTTAGTAAGGTCAAATATTTAATTATGTTTCCCGTTAGATTGCATGCAGACAAGATTGATACAAATTTGAAATTGGAACATCCAAGGACTATTTAGACCAATTTTTGGCTGTAATTGGTAGAGTGGAAATCCTTCTTGTAAAATGTCTAACCTTTCCCCCTTTGGCGGTGATATTGTATTAGCTGATGATATGGCAGACACTATTTTGGAAAGGGACCATCATTGGGCAATCGTAACAAGTTTGGTCTAATTTGCTTAGGGATTTCAGAGGTAACGTTTGAATGAGTGTTCCCATAAGATCCAATTTAAAAATATATTCCCAGTTGGCGATTATATATGATTAGAAGCAGACATGACGGTTTTTTTTCACATTAAATCAATCGAGGTATTTCATGACTGCGGTTTCTGGCTAGAATATATTTGAATGCAAAGTTCATGGACAACGGACACAAAATAATGACAACAGCTCAATCTGGCTATATCAGAATTGTAGAAAAGAATATCAGATTGTGCATGCTACTTATAGTAGAATTAAAGGATCACGTGCAGAGGGCTTAAATTCGGCCGACTAGCTATTGAAATTGAATCCAAGATGTACCCAACACTTTCCAGAAACAGATTCACTAAACACATGAATTCAAGAATAAAATATTGTTTCTTCCGAGCAGGTTGGATCTCTTATCACAAGATAGATTCAAGCTAAATGGCGCAAGAAAAATGCGAATTTTAACATTTGTAACATGTACTAGAAGATAAAAAAAAATCTTTTAGATTTGCACCGGGCAAATGATGTACCTAACGGGCAGCCGCTCGCCATTTTCACTTTCTTAAAACAGAATATTTCTACAGAAAGCAGGTTTAAAGCTATACACGAAAAATACTGTAAATCTAGTTACCACCCATATCATGTGATGATATGTCTTCTGTTTTATATATCAGATTAGTCCTACATGTAATGACAGGAAAACTGCACAGTCGCATTCTGACGCATGATGAGGGGGATGACCTGCTAGTATGTGAAAGCGAACATTCATTCCTCTATAATGATGACTTTGAAGCATTTGCTATTGTCTAACCCAAGATACGCGCCTTCTGTGGCAGATCCGCTTTCTCTGCTACTCTATATTTATCACAGTAATCATTTTGTACTTGAAGCATCAGCCACATTGGCCACAAATTTTGCTTCTCTACTACCATGCAAAACTGTTCCCTGAATTTTCATGTTTTCCCCATATAAACAAACGTACTAACAGGACAAAACTCGAGCACACTCGACTATCCCGACCAGCTCTAGTTAATCACAAATTGGGCTATGATCTGGCTCAATCTAACTAAGTCTGGTTGGTCGAATGAGAGTCGAGCATAGGTCGTACGTGAATTGTAAATGGATCGAGAATGGTCGAGTGTTAGTCGTGTTAAATCGGGTAAAGGTCGAGTGTACATCGTGAGCTATCTCGATCAATGAATTTTATGACGTTGATCGGGGTAAAACAGCATGGTCTAGATACGATAACGTAACCCTCAGTCCACTATGTTCCCGGCCCGGGAACGTAGTGGACTGAGGGTTACGTTATCGTGTCAGTAAGCATGGTCCAGTTGATCGAGTTAGTCTGATCGGCGGTGAAAACCTAGTATAAATCCTTATTGGGCCCGATTTTTCAAATTTGTCTTATGAAAAATCAATATTTCAACTAAACATTTGTATGGAGAGAAGCTCTTTCAAAAGTTGTGATTTAGACAATAAATATAGCAAAGTTACCCAGGCTTCCATTTCGAGCACCTGCCATGTGGTTCGTTTTGATTGGTCAGTTTCCATCAAAGTCAATCAAAGTCAATTAAAAAATAGGATGGAGTTCTATTCCATCAAAGTCCGTCAAAGTTCGTCAAAGTTCTTTGACAAAGTTTTTGATGCAGGTTTACACGATCAAAAAACTTTGTCAAAGAAAACTTTGACAAAGTTTTTGACGAAAAACTTTGATCGTGTAAACGGGCCTTAACTCTATACAAATATGTAATTAAATCGGATAAAGCAAAAATCGTAATTTTTTTCTTTGGTTGATATAAAATATTTTACGTTATTACATACTTAGTAGAAATAAAAGCGTTTTTGCATGATCAATATGACCGGAAGTAAAGTGTCCATATTTTCACACCCCAGGAAAATAATAGGTTATTTTATGCTTCTCGTGCATCTCAGAGAAAATAAACGACTTCCGGTCCATATTGGCCTGGGCAAATAAACGCCTGGCATTTCTAAACGTCGGAAGTATGTAATAAAAAGTTTAATACATGTGCATTTCCATATTGACCTGATTATCATCCCTCGACCCACATTGTCCCTCGACTTCGTCTCGGGCCAACATGGGTGTCTCGGGATGATAACCAGGCAAATATGGAAATGCCCATGTATTAATCTGTATTTAATATATCAAAAATGCAACGGTGATACACAATCGTATGATATGGATATCAATACTACCTAAGACGCTTTTGCAGCAATATTGTTGAACAAAAAAAAAGCGGGGAAAAAAACAAAAAACAAAACAAAAACAAAAAACAAAAAACAAAAAATAAAAACAAAAACAAAAAATAAAAACAAAAACAAAAAACAAAACACGAAGTGACAGTAAATCTAATTTCTGCATATGGCCATTTCGACAACATTTCTTCTGCTGGTGGACTGTAAGTCCCCGATGGTATTCACCAACCCAGGAGATAATAGTACTTTGGTGGTGGCCTCAAAACCGATTTCATCTGAAAACTTGCAATATCTAAATTTAAGAAAATTTTGTTCAAAACAAGGGTGTATCTCCATCCTGCATAGCATTGTCCTTAGCTGATTTTGGCAGCTCTATTTAGATCCTCTCTGTCGGGATTTACACACATTTTAATTTGTGGATTTCCAGATGTCGATTGAGATGCAAAAATACGGAAACTGAACTCACGGTAACCTCGGTACTTTGTTAACCTTTGAGCATATTATTTAATGTATCAACAGGAGAAAATACTTTCCCAATCGATTGGAAATTTCGAACACTATACCTATCGCAAAATTAAGTATTCGCCCTTATATTACAGACCTATCTCGAGTCTGTCATGTTGGTTGCAGAAACTATATTCACAGTAACCTCATGGTTTTGTTACTTACGTCTCTCCACGTCTTCCGGAATTTGACTATACCGATTTTGACTTTTTCCTGGATTGACTCGCTTACAGTGTGACGGGTGCTGTTAACAGAGCAGGACATGCTTACCCTTCCGGAGCACCTGATGTCACTCTCTGTGACTGTGAGTGCCTTAGTTTTGAATGTTGTGTTTTTTATTACTGTGCTTTGTAGCTGTCTTATGTCATTGTTTGGACTTGGATTTTTGTAAATACCACTCCTTTGTTCCTTCGGTATTCTACTGCCGTTGTTTCAGTGCAGATCAAATCAAACATTTGGAAGATCATATACCAAAAATGTATAAAATCTGATGGAATACAAATTACCTGATGATAAAGATCCATATGAAAAACGAGAATCTGCAAAGGAGAGAGATATGCAAGAAATAGATACTCCTTTGTTTTATACAAAATTTTCTAAAATTTTTAAATATTACACGCTAAAATAATTATTGAATAAACAAATCAATAATGGTTTGAATACAAGTGCATTATGAATGAAAAAAGTACAAATGAAAATACCCATTTCCTTTATATTTGTGGTATTGACAGTACCATGTCATTGACCTTTTTAAATTCAAATAATTTTAAGCACAAAGAGAGCTTGACAACTTCCAGAAAATGTTCGACAGTCAGAAACACACAATATATATATACGTGTCTATAGTTTAAATATAATATAGGTACAATATATATACTGCCATTGTAGGTGTTTTCTGTTATCTTTCTTAATAAATGTACATGTCCCGGATTATTGCGCGTCCTGTAATACTGCACATCGTCCATTTCGCAATGATATCGTTCTTAATTAAGTAAATGATATCTGTTAGAGTGACAAATTGTAGGTCAACACAAAATCTGAATTCTTCCGCGCATTACGTCACGATACACTTACTGGTATATTTTACGAATCGAGGCTAAGAATATGTTACCCTTCTTATTGAATTACACAATTATTCAAAGTAGAATTAAGAATAAATCCTGAATTTGGTTTATTTTGTAGCATAATAATATATCTGATGGATACCAAAAGATCATTCCAAAATCATTTGTTTTCTCCACGTTTTAACCTATTTTTTATGACATGCGCAGTATCACCGGACATCACACAGGTTGTTTACATCACGGGGTCAGTGTGTTTTCATAGAAATTAAAGTGCAACTGGCATAACTTTTCAACAATTGAATATATTCAATGAAAACATTGATAAATGAACTATTTTAAGACACCAACTTTTCGGTGGTAAAAAGTATTCAGGAAAGCCAGATCCGTGTTGAAGCTTTAGGTGCGCAGTATCACCGGCCAGCTCTGTATAATGTAAACCCAATATTTAAAAAAAATCATATTTAATTACTGTTGATAAAAAAATCATAAAACGGACCAGCAGTGAAATATTACATTCACAAGAGTGTAATTAAATATAGACGTATGTTACTGTGTAGGCAGTGCAAATAAGGGATCAGAATAAATTCATTAGTGTTTAAACAAATCTTAAGAATCAGTATCCTTTTGGTATTCTTCGAAAAGACAAGGAGAATATTCTATAATAATATCTCTTTCAAATTAATTCAAAAATAAAAAAGTAAAATTTTCATATCTGTCAAATGCTAAACTGTACTCTTAACTGGCAACCATGTTTTCTGACCAATAGGAATAAATAGCGTACACTTTAATTCCCTTGATATGAATCTTAAACAAATAACTGTCCATGTTATCGTAAACTGGCGTTCCATACTTGAACCATTTAAGAAGAAATCACAAGCGAAAACATGAAATGGCTAAAGCTCCACTCCGTTCCAAGGGAGTAAGTTATAGTGTATATTTGGATACACAGATTAGCAAAACACAAATTTTGATTTACCCACCCTTTGCTGCAATAGTAAGTATGATAAAGGTAGTGGCAGTTAATACTATAGAAAATGTCCAAAAACAGGCAATATCTAACGCAGCAACTCCTTCTTTCCAACTCACACTAGAGTTAAGTTTTTCTACGGAATCCTTCGATTTTATACGTATTCGTCTGAGGAACAACGCGAGCTTGCGCAGTAAACAATTGACTGCTTGTTCGTCTGATGAGCAGACGATCCGTGTTTCCACAGCAGATATCAATACAGTTACTGTTCCTATTGCGAGCTGAATCATAATGTATATTGACACAATCGGAACTACGTCAGAATTTTTAGGTAGTGAGGAACTTACGATTGTAAGAAAAACAGCAAAGGCTAACCATACAGTTATGGTATAACCCATACGTTCACCTATATCAGCAGGTATCTGGAATGTAAAGATATTCAAAATAGAGAGGAGGATAATGGGAATTATAATATTCATGACGACAAATAATGGCTTCCGTTTCATAACGATTGAAAATCTGACTCTCGATTCTGTTGTGTCCATTGTGTCGTCTGCTGAGGAGGAATCAACTGCCCACTGGCCATTACTTTCCACTGCTTTCTTCATGTTTATTCCATTTGCTCCAACAAACAGCAAAACATCATGAATGTCAAGACTCCAGACGATGAAATCTAAGTTGCAAGTTTGTTTATCAAAGGGGAAATAGGTTGGATCAAGATCACATTTTGATTCGAAGATTTGAAAGGGTTGCCAGAGGACATACCCCTGATATGTTAAATACACATATATAAAGCTCGACCCTAATTCTTCTAAATTTTTAAATCCATTTTGAAGTGAAATATCTGGTTTCCACACATTTCCTTGTGGAACATGTAGATACTGAAGATTTCCATAAAAACTAGGGTCCCATTCTAAAAATTGATCATGCCAAAACACGACAAGGTATCCAGTTGTCGTCACTTTCTGTTCCACCTCATTAACGTCATTTATACCGAAGAGATAATACTCTACATAAACGTAGATGCGTTCCGTTTGGTTGTATACTGGTCGTACTAGTTTGTTATAAGATCTTGTCGTAAAGAGTTCCGTGTGCAAATCTCGTACGTCCTGATCGGTAGCTGATTTTACAGTTCTCAGAATTACGAAACAATATAATGTGTAGATCAGCATGGTTCTCTATAAATATGGGTCTTACACACAGCTGATTATATCATGTAGATGTTCATTTCGTTTGGCAACCTGAAAATATATAATTACTTTAAAAAATTTGAATCAAATATAGTTTCCTCAAATCAAAATTTCATTAAATGACATAAGCTAAATGCGATACCAGTGTCTTTCTATATCGAAAATAAAACGGAGTAGAACGAAAATTATAAATTGATCAGTTGTAGATTCAGGGATGTTTAACCACATTTTGTGAAATGAACTTAAAATGAAGAGAAAAACAGCACTTAACGTAGCAATACTGTTTTTAAGTTCAAACTGGGATGCTTGACAATATAAAGACAGACTGGCATCTAAATTTTTCATGAAAATTATGGGCGCGTTACGTTTATTACGTTTCTGAAAATTTACGTTAATATATGAAGAAAATACATATTGAATAGGAAATTGGAAAACAAAAAATGAAAATATGATGTCACCTTGCTGTTCTGTCACTTACTATTGAAACATCTATAAAGGAAATGGACAAACCATAACTCCCTGGAATATTTTTTTTTGAAATAACAAAATAATTGAATGCCTTTAAATAGTTTTATTACATTGATCGGCATCTGTAATCGATAAAAGTATATTTACATCCAAGTTGTTGATGAAAAGTGCCGTGGAGAGAAGTGGACATGTGTTCCTAACAATTATAAATTATTATTACTTTTAATTATGCCGTACATTGTATCGGATTCCCTAAGGTTATTTGTTCAAATAAATTTGTCGTAACTTTGATATTTACCAATAGAAATATTTAACAAACAAGTTTTCTTATAATTAGTTCACCTGCTATAATTCTAAGTTTTCAATAAACAAACAGTATACAAGCAAATTAGTGACTTATAAAACAGTATCACACTAGAAAACTGTTGACACAGGGTATGTCTCGCCTTTCCCATTGCATCGCATGAATCTGCACATTGATCTTCAGCAGCAGCCATGATGTATCACTGATCACACCTGATCACAATCATGATAATGCAACTGCATACGAAAGATCAATGGGCTACTCTGAGTGCCAGGTTGATGTTTAACAGACACAAGAAAAAACTTAAACATTTGATAAACAGTGCAAAATTTAAATGTCAGTGGAGCATGACTGCGGGGGCATATACATAAAAGGCTACTGAAACTGATCTTTATTGATGCTAATGCAACTGCATACCAAATATCAATAGGCTAACACAGGTGGTTGATGTTAAACAGACCCTGCAAAAAAACTTAAACAGTTGTGGACGACGCCGCCGCCGGAATCACCATACCTATGTCTCGCTTTTTTTCGACTATCGTCGAAGGCTCAACAAAAACTGAGCAGACCTCCCTTATATATACTCCCGCTCTATCATTTGATTCCAGAAGTAAAACAAAACAACAACAACAAAAATCAAGTCAAATCAAATTTTAAAATAGATGGTGCACAATGGCAATATGCACTGAACATTCTGTTAAAGTCGAGTGGTCCAGGAGGAATTGTAGCCACACGGAGCGGACAGATGGATAACAAAATACAGAAGTTATTGTTAATTTTATTTCTTCATATGCGCGTTTCGACAACTTATGTCTCTTCAGTGCAGATAAACTCAAAATATTTGGAAGTCCTTAAACGGAAATACGTATAACGCTGATAGAGAACAAATGACCAATAGGATGTAAATAGTAAAGCCAAAATTCAGCTAAGGAGCTATGCACGAGGAAGATACTCCTTAGTTTTAAATAAAATTTTGTAACATTTAGACATTGCAAGTTTTAAAACAAAATTGGTTTTCAGGTCAGCACCGAAGCCCAGTGGTAATAAATAACAAATTACAGAAGTTACTGTTAATTTTGTTTCTGTATATGCGCATTTCGACAACTTATGTCTCTTCAGTGCAGATAAAATCAAAACATTTTGACCGACAATCAAACGGATGAACTGACACAATGATCACTATATACCGCCCACTAAAGCGGGGATATAATAACATGATCATTAAAGCAAACGCAAAGCTTTTTTTAAAGTATTCACGAGTTGAGATTTCCATGAACCATACTTTTCTTGCACCAAAGTCCTGAGCGGCTAAGACAAACGCCTTAGAAATAAAAAGAAAAAACAAACCATGTTGTATTAATCGATCAGTTGACTGCCAATTGCTTACAAATAACTAAAAACCGAAGTTACTGTTACAAATAATCTTTGAATAAAACCTGAAATCGTTATGCTGGACAACTGAAAAAATACTGAATTTTCTTGAAATGATTGCGTTATATTTCCTTTATTCACTCAAAAAACCTGCTCCATCATTTGGTGCATCCGTAGGACAATTAATTCAACACATTCCTCTTAATCATAGCAATTTCTTTCCGTTAGGCATAGGAAGAAACATTTGGGAAGAAGTGCCAAATTAATATATACTGCTGAAACTAAAACATTGATATAAAGACGTTCAAGTTTCTGGTTTAGGTTCAATGTCAACGATTCCCCAATATGTTTTATGCAATAGTGCAAAGGATAATAATTTGCAACAGAAAACATGATCTGTTTGAAAACTTCAAGTTTAGGTCATGGCAATAATATTGATTTTTGTGAGATTTCATGAATCAGGGATGATTTGTTTTTAGAAATGGAGAACACTATTCAAAATGTCATTTTCACAAGTTCGGCTATCCCGAATTCGTATCGTTATTTATGTTTGTCCCTGGCCTATTATATGTTTTTTTCTAGTGCAGTTCGTATATAGATTCTCTCATGTGATTTTAATTTTCGGCCATTGTAGGCGTTTTCCGTTATCTTCACTTTATAATACAATTCTATAGTAATCACAGTTCCTTTTGGAGCTCGATATGTACATTTTAGTGATTGCTATTGAAAAGAAAGGAAATGGGGTAAATGTCAAGGAGACAAAACTACCCAAATCAAAGCATCTAGGGGAAACCGTACGGTCTTCAACTCGGTGAGGAACCTCATACCATGAAGCAAATCCTGAATGGCCCAAAATAAGTAAAAGAGTGAATAAATCAACGGAAACAAACCACATCCAATGACCCGAATATCAAGAAACTAAAATTTTATAAGAACACAAGGACAAGCCAATGACCAATATATTCATGACTTGGGACAGGCGCAAAATTTGCGGTGGGGTTTTTCTTAAAAAAAAAAAGATTTTTCTTGTTTTGTTTTCATCACAATCATTCATTACAGCCCACACGAGAACTCAATTCAAAAACTTAGGACAGATTTATAATCTATTTCATGCATATAGCTGTAATCAAAAATTTATCAGAACACGAAATGTTTTCTCAAATTTCAAAATTGTGTTTCCGTTTTCCTTTTAATAGACACTGAATTGTTGCTATTCTGATTTACTGATTGATGTTTTAACCCAACTTAAACAGAATTTCAGCTATATAGTGGAGTAAACTGATTAGTATGTTGTAGAATTATTAGGTTACTATTCTGAAATGATTAGAATGTCAAGTTTAAACCGGTTTTGACCCGTTAGATAAATTTTCTTTATTCAACGTATGTTGAATAAAGCCCCGTGCTATTTCCCGCCACATCTATTCAGAATGCAATTCTCGGTATTTATCATTGAACATTAGAGAAAAAGATTACTCCATTTATCCCGATTATTACCATATTTTATCCACTCTTGATAGTTAAATTTAGAAATTTTGAAATGCTCGGCAAGCCTCGCAATTAAAATTTTAAAATTTAACTATCTCTAGTGGATAAAATATGGTAATGAACGGGATCTTTTGGTGTAATTTATATTATATGACGCAAGAACCTCTAATATAAACTATGATGGAGATAACAATGATAGGTTTGAGATATAGAGAAAAAAGTTTAAAGTGTTCATTATGCGCATCCGACTCTTATTTGAGTTTTTGAATGTACCATAAATGAACCCTCTAACACGTATTTAAGGATTGCACATCTAAACAAATGGTGTTAACTTTATAAGAAATGCTTCAGGTCTGATGGTCTGAGTGCTGCTATTGAAAAGTTCCCTTTACCCGGGAAATGATGGAAGTATAAATATAAGCTTTCTTGGTATTATGATAATTTCGGAAAGTTCCGCTTATATTCTTTATAATTATGCTTAAGTTATTGCATATCTTGTAGCAAATAAATAAAAATTATCAAACTTTGAGATCCTAAATATGAGTACCATCACAATGCATCTCTATCAATTACAAACAATTCAATAACGTCGTACTTCCCAACTCTTGTCTTTATCTGCATGTAGGTATTACATATATCTGTAAACAAAACATAATTAACAACTGAAATCAAAATTGCCTCAAATTTGCAATTTTTTATCATGATTCCAATTGAAATAGTATAAATGTACAGTTGGGTGCAGTCATAACCTTTCACAAAGTTAACTTAGAACTATTCTAATGACTGCTCTAAGTTAACTTAGAACTGTTCTAGAACAGTCCTAGAGCTGTTCTAGAAAAGTGTTCTTAAAGCAGTCATTGTCAAGAACTGTTCTAAAAGCAGTCATATTCAAGAACTGTTCTAAAAGCAGTCATAGAGTAGAACTGTTCTAAAAGCAGCCATCGAGTAGAACTGTTTCAAAAAACGGTCATAACCTGTGCTAAAAGCAGTCATGGTCTTCCGTATGACTGCTTTTAGAACTGTTCTAAGTCAACTTAGAAAATGACCGTTTTTATGACCACTTTTAGAACTGCTCTGTCTTGTGACCATTTTTAGAACTGCTCTATTTTATGACTGCTTTTAGAACTGTTCTAAGTAAATTTAGAAAATGACCGTTTTTATGACCACTTTTAGAACTGCTCTGTCTTATGACCACTTTTAGAACTGCTCTATTTTATGAGTGCTTTTAGAACTGTTCTAAGTAAATTTAGAAAATGACCGTTTTTATGACCGTTTCAAGAACTGCTCTACGTCTGCTCTAAGTTAACTTCAAGTTAACTTAGTATTGTTTCTAAGTTAACTTGGAGTTAACTTGGATGAGAGGTTATGACTGCACCCAACTGTAGTAATTTGACGTTTCGAAAAATGTTGAATTATTTGACCATGGCTCTCAAAATTCTTGTAGTGTCATATGCTACAAATGTTACAAACAAAGGATATTAGTAAACACCTACAATGGCCAAAAACAACGATCACATGCCACAATTCAAAAACGAACTGCATCAGAAAAATAACCAATGGAGGAAAGAAAAAAAAATAAACAACGATAGGAATTCGAGATAGCCACACTTTGTATCGGCCAGTGGAAGGGTTGCATCGGTTTATGAGTATACAAACATCCCCGATCTCTCTATCCCGTTTCCCTATACGCTAGTATATAATTTTACGAATAAAACCTACTACATGTAGACTACTGACTCTATGATCAGTATCTTGAAAAAGAAAAATATACGACAAAACTTAATTTAGAAAGATGGGGTCAAAGAGTGCTCGTCGCCAAACTGCCGGCTAGCTGAAGGAACCTAGTCTGCTATTAAAACACTGTCGCACTAAGGAAGAAAATCAAATTCAAAACTTCCCAAGGGGTTTGGTAAAGAGCCGTCATGTATTTCAGTAGACATCGGCGGTATCAGTGAGAGCCAGTATATGTGTAAAATCTTCAGGTCACTGGATCCCAAAGCCAGTTTAACGGATTTGTGTAGAATATCCCGTCGATGTCTACTATTACGTAAAGAATGCTAGTTACATCCCAGTTTTTTCTGGATTTTTTTTTATCTATTTCTAACATTTCTTACAAAATTTCCATAAAATCGAGCTGTTTGCGAGTTACGTCATGTATAGATATCAAATGTTCATACCTTCGGTTAAATTTTTTAAAAGTATTTAAAAATTTCTGAAATATATAACCTTGTTGTAAAAAGTTGGATGTGACAGTACAAGTTTATGCTTATTTAAATCGTCAAGAGTAGAACACACACGAGTAAATTGTACAAGTTGAGATATGTATACACCATAGGATGGAACTAGGATAACATCAACGTCGAGAAAGGGTAAATTTGTAATAGTGAAATCAAATTCATCTCTTTTATCATAAATTTTAGTTTTTATTGTACCAGAGTCTATGATGATTCAAAGATCCACAAAAGGGCAGTACTTAGAATCATTGTTTGATTTATTAATTTTCAGTTTTTATGGGAAAATAATGTCAATAGTAATGATATCATCAATGTACCTGCTGATATAATTGAAAATTAAAATCAGTTTATCACTGTTTGGTACTGTTCCATTCTGTAGTTTTTTTTCATGAAATCCCTTTCTTAACAGATCAGAAAAAAGATCTGCAATGAGAGGTCCATAATTTGTACCCAGGTGGATTCCAATGACCTGATGATAAACAATGGTGCCAAAACGATAACTCTTGCAAGAAAATCGAAATTTCACGAAAAAGTATACAGATCATGAGGCCATCATACCCAATACCTCTACAAAGTTTGAATAGAATTGGCCACAGGGTTGTCAAGTTAGAGTGTGACATGTAAAATAATTGCCTTAAAATTCAAGAGTAAAGTCCCATATCGAACATAAACGTTGTCTAGAAAGAGATTCAGTGCCTAAATCATATCATCACATCTCAAGGAGCAATAATCGTTATAAGTAATACTGGAGAAAAATCGTTGCTTTTTTACAGCAAATGAACTGAAGACAATAAAAGTTGAGAGACTATTATATAAGCTGTCCCAATTTGGGCCATAACAAATTATGCGGAAGGGTTGTATAAAGTGTATGAAAATCATAACTGTCAACAGACAAAACTGATCTTTTTATATATTGCAATTTACCTAAATCTTCAATAGAATTTTTTACACTCCAAAAATAAATCTACACCATTTTTCACAAAATTTATTACTAACTCCTTTGTACAAGTAAGAGCACTGGTTAAATGAATGGACAAATTTGTGGTAGAACAATAATTCAAAGTCGAAATAAACGATGTTTGTAGGGATTTTTGTGAAGCTTAGGAATCCAGTGCACATCGATATAGTATTTATTTTCATATGACGGCAACGTTGTTTGAAACTTTGTTGTTTTTTTAAATACAATAAAATATTAGAATGTCATTTTTTCCCGAAGTTCTGTAGTAGATCTATACACTTTTTTGGCCCAACAAGTTCTTACATTAAATGAACCACCCGAACTCAGTATTGTCAAAAAAATCCCAATACTTTTAAATTTAATCGTTTATTTACTTCATCAAACACAGGCATTTTAGAGAAACTTTGTAAGTTTATTAGAATTATAATTATGAAAGTCAATCCATATTGTTTTTTGTTTCTTTCTGTATTACACATGTGCTTTAAATTTAAATGTATTTATGTTTTATTATATTCTCTGTAACTTTGTATACAGTTTATGAGAAATAAAGACATTCATTCAACGAATTTCTGTTGATTGCCCATCTAAGGACATGCGCATGGGGCTAACATTATACTGAGTTTGAAGGCTTTGGTAAAATTGTTTCATCGTGAAGGGAAGATTGAAAAATGTTATGATTATTAATACTAATAGGAAGAAAAGTAAACATTGCAAAATAAAATATATAACTTCATCTAACAACTTTGTATGTAGGATAAAATACGACGAAAGTGAACAGAATTAATGTCCTTAAACTTTTTTAAGAAGACATATTGATATCGAGTGATATTAGTGACGACAAAGGCAAGAACCGAGAACACACACACACACACAAACTTATTATAGATGCGAACCTTTTTAGCTTTTATTCAGATCATTACCTAGTTTTAATTATATTGTTGTAGTTTAAAAAAAAAACTTACAAAAGAAAACCCTTTTGTCAGCGGTAGCAATTTGAAATTATAAATTTTAGAAAATTTGAAATGTTCATTGATGATTTCATACTCTTATTAATTTTATTTTGAGTTTTATAAATTTCTAAACACAAAAGGTAGGACAACCGAGATCATGCTTACCTTTGATACCTGATGATACCTCAGTCTTATAGGGGTTTACACTGCTTGTGCTTTAGTTTTGTGGCGTTCTTGTTCATTTTTTGTTTGTTTTGTCTTTGTCATACTCTTTCAATTGGTGTTGCTGTGAATTGACGTGATTTTGGATTTATGATTTTAGAATTTCCCTCTTTCCTCGTTCTTGCTTCGGTATTCGTTTGCCGATGTATACTTTCTGATAAAATAATAAAAACAATAGAAGATTTTTTTTTACTACACGTGCCACAATCGGCGGATATTTATTTATAAAATCTAGACTTAGAAATGCTTGTAGATCGATTGTTTCGAGTATTTGAGATTTTAGCGAATACAAAAATCACTTACCATAGGTTTTCCAATTATTTTTCCGTCTGATTATGTCAAATGTGTAACGCAAAGAGAGAATTATCATAGATGAAGATAATTTTTAGTTGATAATAAGAATATATATCTTCTTAATAATACAAACTAAAAATTTGAATAATTGATGGTGTTATTGTTGATCAATATTATTTTGTAAATTAGTTTCTATTTCACTTTGTCATGAAAGTAATAAAGTTTGTCAATTGTAAATGAATGAATTGAATTTCCGTTTTCTTTTTATGAAATTTTACATTTCGTTTAACATTATTGACGGCTTCAAAATCATTTCGTTTGTAGAATATTGGGTGTTGTACATGATATAATGCAAGCCCTTCTTGAGTAATTCTTATTTTTGATAAATCCATATTAAGAACACTGATTATAAATATCTTCAGCGATTAATGTGAAAATATGGGTTTGCCTACGAGAAAGCCAGAGTACCCGAAAAATACCACCGGTTCTCTGGGGGGTGGGGGTGGGGGGTAATTCGGTTTTAATATTAGAAAAATAAATGTTTGAAAACTAAACTTTATATATTTTTTTTATAAAAATTACTCTCCTTCAATTTCGCAGAAAGGGGGTGTATTTTTATTGTTAATACCTCAACATTCTATTCAATGATAAATAAAAATCGGTGCATTGCATTTGCGCCAATTAATATTTCATTTCCGCAAAAAAAATATTGCATTTGCGCCACGAACTGTACTTCATTTGCGCCAAAATAAAAACTTTGCATGGGCGCATTGCATTTGCGCCATTTTTGAAAAGTGGGGTATTTCATTTGCGCCACAAGCTTGTATTTCATTTGCGCCATTTCTCAGGTAAACATTTTCAGGTAATATGAAGCGAAAACAATATTCAATATAGTATCTATTATTTTGATATTGAATATGGCATTTGAAAAATATTAAATACATTATCTAGTAAGGTTAAGCGGGGAGGGGGAGGGGGAGGGGGCGTTCATATTAAATCCTATTAGCAGCATTTTAAATGGTTGTGTAAATTTATCTTTACTTATATTTTCTATATGTTTTTGGTACTTTAGAACCTTTTTTGATTGTACATAGTTGCGAATTTATATAAAATAGTGTTCTTAAGGTGTATATATTAGTTTTGGTGATTAAGTGAAATATCGTGCTAAAATCCTACTTCCACCTCACCGTGGTAAGCAACGAAAACAGATAAAACAGGCGAAAGGAAGAGATAAATATTAAATATAGTATAAACGTTGAAGTATTTTTACTTTTATCTCTCCTTTTTACCTGTATCTGGCGCAAATGCAAAGGTTTTCTTTTTTGCGCAAATGAAGTACTGTTTGAGGCGCAAATGAAATATTTTTTTCGCGCAAATGAAATATTAATTGGCGCAAATGCAATGCACCGCTTTGCATTTGCGCCAAATACAGGTAAATAGACTAAGTGTAGATGAAAGTAAAAATGCTTAAAAAATTCGTTTCATTGTATATTCAATTAGGTTCAAAGCTTCAGCAGAACAAAAACATATAGTAAATACCAGAAAAATTGTAAACAAAGCTCACAAATACATACCGCTCCCCCATTTGATTCCAGAAGTAAAAAAACATCACCAAAAATCAAGTCAAATCAAATTTTTAAATAGCTGGTGCACAATGACAATGTTCACTGAACATTCTGTGAAAGTTTCATTGAATTTCATCATGTGGTCTAGGAGGAGTTTGTTCCCTATGGCGGACGGAATATTTAACGAACGAACGGACACTATGATCACTATATACTACCCGCTAAAGCGGGGGTATAATAAGTGTAGAAATTTCTACACGACCAATGAAAATATCAATTCTGGATTAAATGAGCAGAAATTAATATAGATATCCCCCTTTTAAATGTTTGATCTGGATACAACAATATGATCTAAACGAACCGGTGAAATGAAAATTTTACGTATCTTATATATATATATACTAAGTATTTAATTTTAAATGATAGATTAATTACATATATTTTTCCACTGATATATAAAATATTAAAATAATAAATAGTATAATCAATATTGTTTTCACTTCCTATTATCTGCAAATTTACCTGTAAAATGCTTACCTGAGAAATGGCGCAAATGAAATACAAGCTTGTGGCGCAAATGAAATACCC